>PITA01022120.1:0-31105 GCA_004023965.1 Spilogale gracilis | reverse complement strand
GGTGACGGTGACGACGGTGACGATGACAATGATGACAGTGACGGCGATGATGGTGATGGTGACGGCGACGACGGTGATGGTGACGACGGTGATGGTGACGGCAGTGATGGTGACCGTGACGGCGGTGACAGTGACGACGGTGACGGTGACAGTAGTAGCAGTGGTGATAGCAATGCCTACACGGCAAGTGCTCAGGCAGTAGGTTCCAGGCATTATTCTAAGCATTTTATATAAATTATCTCATTTTAGCCTCATATTGACCATGTGAGGTAGGCGCTCTTTTTTTCCAGCTTCATTGAGAGATTATTGACAAATAACGCAGGTAAGTTTAAGGTGTATAGCATGGTGTATGTATGTGTTGAGAAATGATTACCGCAAGTAAGATCAGTTAACACCTCCATGCCCTCACATACTTATTTTTTGTGTGTGGTAACATTTAAGATTTACACTCTTGACAACTTTAAAATATATAATATAGTATTGTTAATCATAGTCACCATGCTGTACATTAGATACCCCACTAGACATATTTTTAGCACCATTTTACAGATGGGGAAACTGAGGCACAGGAGGTTTAAGGTTAAATAATTTGCCCGCAGGGAAAAAGCTGGAACAGAAACCTTGAGGGCTGTGACTTCCTGCTGGCACCCAAATAGTATGTTAGTTATTTTATTTGGACGGTTACATGAAGTATTTCCTTGGAAGGTTGGAAAATCTGGAGCTACAGCTTCTGCATTTGTGACAAACTTTGTCTACTTCTCTGTATTTTCACACCTTGGCCTTGAGCCACTTCAGGAGACTTGGTAGCCTCTGAGGCAGGGTCTCACAGGACTAGGGTGTTTAAATTCCTGGGCCAGTGCCAGCCTCTTCCAGCTGGCTGGGAGGAGGGAGCTGGTCTCTTTCAGGAGGTGACTCTCTAGTTCAGACACTCAGGGAAGTCGCTTCCAACTTGTTCCAGTTTTCAGGGCAAGAAGGACAATAGGATTCCCAATCTGGTCAGGTCATGTAGTTTGTGATTTCATCCAAAAGGCCTGACATGAGGGCGTTAGAGCAGCCACCTGTCTCGGTCAGACTCCTCCCTACTCTGACCCCCGAGAGCCAACAGAGATTTAGGACCAACTTTAGGTGAGTTTACTCCTGTGGTCGCTGCAAAATGTGGCATGTTGGGATCTCCTCTTATAGGTAGAATGTGAAATTTCAACTGGTGTTTTGGAAATTTTCAATCCGTTTTCTAGAGAAAATGTCTAAGTAAAAGAACAAATTGTACATTATTTAAGTATCTCAACTTGGCTGTACAAGTAAGTTTTCCTCAATGTTGATATCTTTTCTGTTAAATTCAAGTTTTCTGTGCAAAAAGACAATGGAATAACCCATTTGACTCTTGGTAATGATCCTAATTTTATCCTTCTCTTTTCTGAATTTTGATTAAAGTTACCAAAATCCTAGCTTATACTTGGTATTAAGGTTTGAATTGAGAAAAGAAAACATACAAATAATAACAATCAACAACTTACATTTTTTCCCCTTAGAACTTTATAGTGTCTACAGTCTGTTTATTTACTTTCTTATCTGATCTTCTCAGCACCCTTCAGAGTCAGGCAGGCTGAGTATTGACATCACTGTTTTACAGATGAAGAAACTGAGGCTCAAATTGGCTGACTGGAGGAACTGATTGGAGGAAATAGCCATGATTTGATGGCTATTTTAAACTCTCAGGATCCAGTAGCATTAAGAACATGCCATCAGACCCAGACTTAGAATGTCCCAGTCTCACATAGGGAGTGACTTCCACCCATTTGGAATTGAGATAAACTTCTTTTATATGATTTCTTCACCTGTCCTCTGCCAGTCTTTTTTTTTAATTATTATTTCATAAGAATATAAGAAAACAGATAAGACAGAGTATTCTCAAGCTCTTTTCTAAAAAGACTGAGCTTCTTTTTAATCAAAAATGTATTTTCAGCCATGCTTCACTGTGAGAATCATTGGATTTACCTGGCAATTGCCCAGCACCTTCTTCTGAGATTCTGCAGCATTCTGTAAATGTAATTCTCGTGATTCATTCGACTTTCTCTGCCTATGAATCTCACAATTATGGTTGAGGACTGGAAGCATCAGCACTGGTCATTGAGTTGAAATTTATAAGCCCGGTCCACAATCTGGATATCAGGGTTGGAACTTAGATATGAGGAAGGGCATGGTAGAGCTGGAAATAAAGGGGATCTCAGGTCAGGAGGACTCTGAGAGGGTGGGGAAAGTGGTGGAGCAGAGGGGGACCAGGGGAAGGGTAGACCACATGAAGCATCAGCACTGGTCATTGAGTTGAAATTTATAAGCCCGGTCCACAATCTGGATATCAGGGTTGGAACTTAGATATGAGGAAGGGCATGGTAGAGCTGGAAATAAAGGGGATCTCAGGTCAGGAGGACTCTGATAGGGTGGGGAAAGTGGTGGAGCAGAGGGGGACCAGGGGTGGGGTAGGATGGGGCAGATATAGGGAGGCCTGAGTGCTACCCCAGGATGGGGAGGCAGCAAGGGACCCAGGTGAGAGTTAAGTATATCCGTGCAATGTGAAAATGACAGTATGTGGTGCTGGGGGAACTGAGGTTAGCATTTATAAAAGTTAAGGCTAGTTTACATCCTAAAGCACATCCAAGTTGGGGTAGGACTCCTCTTCATGCTCATACAATTCCTTGGGCGAATTTCTATCACAGTCTGAATACCCAGCACTCTGTGAGAATGGGGACCAAGTGGACTTCAGCTTTTGCTTCCTCAGCCACCAGCTCAATATACCTGCCCATAGCATCTGTTGATTGAATGAATGAGTGGGCAGACCTTTGAACCTACTGTGAATCCAGGGACCTGGAGATAAACTCTGTATTTATATGGCTCACAAATAATTGGAACCTAATAGTCCGTTCATATGATAGTAGCTCATCTTTCAAGGTGCATGTATTGTAGAATGTTTAGAATCCTTTGAGACTTGTAACAGCTGAGATAACTAATCTTGGAGATGCACAGGTCAGAATCAGTGTGTTGGTGGCCAGGGCCTTTAGAGGAGTGATATGGACTAGAGGGGTCCCTGAGGGTCTTTTCTGTGGGGATAACAGGGGAAAAGTAAAAACAGATTTTATTCCTCTAGATAGCAGATGGACGAGGAAATGAAGCAGAGAGGTTAAAAACCTGCTCGAGGTCATACCATTAGGAAGGGTCTGAGATAGAAGGGAAGTTGGAAAGTGAGAGCAGCTGCTGGTGAATGCAAGGAAAGACTTGTGTTCGCTCAGCCAGTTAGAGCTGACAGCGCTAGTCTGCACCACCAGCTCTCCTCACTCGACAGGGAGGAATCCTATGGCTCAGGAAGATGAAGTCTTCATGTCCCACAGTGATCTCACAGAAGAGTCAGCACTAGAACCCAGACACTTGACTCTTGTTGTACCGCTTATGAGAGAAAGAAGCCAGAAACCCTCAGTCAGGGAATGGTGCAGAGAACACCGTGTGGGCTTGACGGCAGAGGGCGCTGTGGGCGAATTCTGTTCCGCCACTTACAGCCCTGGGGTAGTACCGAGGAGAAGAAAAGTCATTGCTCTTTAATTTTGTCATCTGTGAAGGAGAAAATAAAACCTGCTTTTCTGTCTCATTGTAATGATGAAACCGTATGGTGCATAATAAAGCGGAGTTATACATTCGAAGATACCCAATTATATGGACAGAAAGTTTTCTCTCCCAGTTCCAACAACGGCTTTGACAAGAACACTCAAGAGCTGGCATCTATGGGCTGAGACTGAGGAACACTGATCATCTACAACTTATTTCTCATTTACTTTTCAGTTACTCTTTGTAACATTAACAATTTCTGAAAGGGAGAAATATATTGATAGTAAAACATAGGAAGTTGTTCAATATTCCAGTGGTCAAACAAATACAAATTTAAAGAACTGAGAAGTTTAGCAAAAAAGAAATCCTGATATCCATTATTAGCTGTGGAGAAAGAGGTAATTTCCACTTTGGTGTTAGTTATGTAAATTGGGGACTGCCATTTTTGGTGAGAGATGTCAAAACTCTTTATAATATCTAGATCCCTCTGTTTAGTCTATAAATCTGAGAAATTATCCTAGGGACCCAGAGACAATGCATGATGAGGATTTTTTGTGGTATTAGAAAAAATGACAGAATAGTGGGCAATCATTAGAAGAGTGCCTTATAATGCTATGGGAAATGTTTATGTTCATAAGGATAATATATTAAACATTTGGTGTGATTTCAAAAGTTTCAGTGAAAAGTGAATAAAAATGTGATAAAAATTTTTTTTGATGGTGGTACTGAGCCATTTTTTTCTCTTTCTTTAAATATTTTCTAAACTCTGTCTACTCAACCTGAGTTATCTTTGTAATTACTTCCCTCCCTTTTCCTAAGAGAATCTGTCGATACACAGCCTGAGCAAAAACCAGAGCGAGCAACTTTGTCCTTCCTTTTGCTCCTTTTGTCCACTCAGTAACGGAAGAATCTGGGTTCTGAAGTGCACGTGATGTTGTAGGGGAGAAGGACAGACTGGGGAGTCGGGAGATATGGGGTCTGTGTTTAGTCCTCCACAACCTAACCTAGGTGACTTGTGTCAGCTATTTAACATCTTGGGATCAAAATGTTAGCATTCAAAAATCAAAGGTGTTTACACCAGCTTATCATACCAAAAAACTAACCTTAATGACTTTTTAGCAAAGAAAATAGAAGGTGATGTTTCAAAAGGCTCCTATAGCCCATAAACAGATGAGATCCTTTATTTGTTTTTTGAACCCGGGTCACTTAGGATTGTGGGAGTTTTCCAAATCAGAGAAGAGATTTTGAAACTTTTTTTTTTTTATCTCCCTGCAGGAACTTTCTTTAATCCTATTCAAGCATTAAACATATGCATCATTCAAAGCAGGAGAAGAGGAACAGATGATGCAGAAGGGTAGACCACATGACTTGTTAAGAATACTATTGGTTCTATCAATGTACCATGTTAGAAAGTAATTAATTCTGTTAAGAACTTATAGACCTCCATAGATCCAGGTATTGTAAGTTTCCTATATTTTTTTGGTTTTATTTTATTTTTTATTCATTTAGCAAATAATCACTGGCCACTGTTTTAGGTCTGGTGATATGGATATTAAACACAAAGAATCCTCTTTCAAGATACTCCAAGTTAGAGTGAGGAGGGGGAGGGAGACAAGTACAACATAGTGTGTGTGCAAAGAGCTAGGATAGAGATGTGATCTGGGTGCTGTGGGAATACAGTGCAAGTCCTTATAATCTAGCTTGGGGTGGGGGAAGACATCTCCACTGTCTTGTGGAGATGATACCTGAGCCTAGTTTTGGAGGATGTATGGGAGTAAGCCAGTAGAATTGGGAAGGATTGGGGGACTAGCATGTGGATGGCAATGAGGTGTTAGTGAGTGCGACTTGATCAGGGAATTTAGGGTAGTTTAGTATGGCTAAAGCTATGGTAGTGGACAAGGATGGATAACATAGGTAGGCCAGTAAGTTCCAGGGACTTGTAATGAGACTAAAATACTTAGATTTTTATCTTGAAGGTGAAGAGGAGCTTTTGGAGGCTTTTAATATGGATGATGACATGATTGAATGATGGAATTTTATACATATTACCGCCTGCACTAGTGGTGGTTGATTGAACAGGTGTCTGGGTGAGGTATGAGGTAGGAGAGAACAGCCGCAGTGTTGCTGGAGCAACCGTCAGATTATTTTGCTAATTGATCTAAGTCTAGTGCTGAGAACTATGGTCGGGGCATGGTAGGTGCTCACAATGGTTTTGGAATAAATAAATGAATGGATGGATGGATGGGTGGATGAAAGTTAAGGAACAAGATTTGATAGAATGCGGTGATGAATTTTGAAATTATGAGATGGATTAGTAAAGGGAGAAGTCAGGGATGACTTTCTCCCATGTTTGTGGTGGGTGGTGGAGGAAATACAGGAGGGGCAAGTTGAGTTGGGGTTGAGATGAAGGAATCAGTTTTTGAGGAGATGCCCATGTGCATTGCAAAGTGCAGCTGGAAGTTGGAAGTGTGGCTCTAAAAAAAGCAACTACAAAAAGTATTTTGGGAAATTATTTTTCTGAATAAGTGGTTATTTTTAATGAACTAATATATATATAGGTATATATATATTATAGTTTTTGTTATAAAGAACCCCATGAAGATATTTTCAATCAGAAAACAATTCATTCTTATTGTTTAAAATGTAAAAGATATAATATTTTGGGAGTTGTTTATTTTGTCTGCTATTTAACTTTGTACTTAGAATTATTAATTAGAGATGCAGAAAATGATTTGTATTATTAGCAGGTTCTTGCTTTGGGACTCAGGATTTCGATAATGCTATTCCACCAACAGATTTCCCCCGAATTTCTGAAATTTCTTGAAAGAGGTAGTAACAAATTATTCTTGGTGAATCTCTTTTCACCCAAGTCCTTGCTGTAGCTCATGATTCATGGATAGTCCACGAAACATCACGGAATTTTTCATGCTGGGACTCTCACAAAACTCTGAGGTGCAGAGAGTTTTATTTGTATTCTTTTTGATCGTCTACATTGTCTCTGTTGGAGGCAACCTACTTATCATGACCACCATTATTTTTAGTCCCACTTTGGGCTCCCCTATGTACTTTTTCCTCTCATGCTTGTCCTTTATTGATACTTGTTATTCCTCATGTATGACCCCCAAACTCATTGCTGACTCCTTGTATGAGGGGAGAGCCATCTCTTTCGAGGGCTGCCTGGCTCAATTCTTTGTTGCCCATTTATTGGGTGGAACTGAGATCATCCTGCTCACAGTCATGGCCTATGACCGCTACGTGGCCATCTGCAAGCCCTTGCACTACACGACCATCATGACCAGGCATCTCTGTGCTCTGCTGGTGGCAGTGGCTTGGCTGGGAGGCTTCCTGCATTCACTGGTTCAGCTCATCTTGGTCCTTCAGCTGCCCTTCTGTGGGTCTAACGTGATCGATCACTTTGTCTGTGACTTGTACCCTTTGCTGGAACTCGCCTGCACCGACACTTATGTCATTGGTGTGCTGGTGGTGGCCAACAGTGGTGTGATCTGCTTGTTGAACTTCCTCATGCTGGCTGCCTCCTACATCGTCATCCTGCATTCCTTGAGGTGTCATGGTGCAGAGGGCAGACGCAAAGCCCTGTCTACCTGTGGGGCCCACTTCACTGTTGTCGCCCTGTTCTTTGTGCCTTGTATATTTATTTATATGCGGCCATCATCTACTTTGTCCATTGACAAAATAGTGGCTGTGTTTTATTGTATTTTGACACCCATGTTCAATCCCCTGATTTATACGATGAGAAATGCAGAGGTAAAAAATGCCATGAAAAATCTATGGAAGAAATGAGCACGTGTGGGTAGAAGATACAGTAGGAAAAGAAATAACCCATCATTCTCAGTAAGAATTAATGTCACGAGAGGTGAGAGAGTATAAAAAAACTTCAGAATAAAACCCATCTGAATGTTTAAAATTATGTCTAATCTATTCCTGTCCTATGTTACTGACCAGACAAATTATTATATGCAACTTAAATTTCCTTCTTCACAGTTTACACTAAATTGCAGGATTTGGAAGCACCATCTCTCTCTCCCTCACCTTTGAGATGGAGCCTTCATCAGCCTGGGGTACTAACGAGGAGTAGCATCCCCTTGTTGAAATGTTACTGACCTGGCCCTCCAATTCTGTGCATTGGACTACTGATCAGAGTAGTTACTACTGTTTCACCTACACCTGATTCTGTATACATTTTTAAAAAATTGTACTGAAATATAGTTTAATGTGATATCTAATTACATTTAAAAACATTCTGGGAAGGGTCCATCAGCTTCACAAAATTGTTAGGAGTTCACAGCAGAGAAAAGGTCAAGACTACTTTTATCTGGCGTGTTCCAGACAGAGGCTGCTGCTCTGGCTGGGTCCTGGGCAGAAGACCACGAGATAAAAAGAGTGACTGAGTCAGGGGATCAGCAGTCTTTAGCTGCCCTGAAACGGACCTTGTCCTCACAGCGTAATCTACTCTTCCTCTCCATCTTCCATGTGGATTCTTAGATGGCGATCCAAGGTTTTCATGCCATGAACAGTTTTGTTGAAGTTGCAACCTGGATACCAACAGCTGAATGTCTTTTCTCTGAGCATCTCTCTTTGTTCCCTTGGCTCTGAAGGAAGAGCCAAGGCAGAGGCTTTTTGGGCATCATTGTTATCTGTGGAGGGACAAGTTGGTTTTGGAACAATAATGTCAGAAAGAATCTGTAGCTTGGGACTCTGAGAATACAGCAAATAAAATTAGGGATTACTAAACTCAAATCATGGAAATGCACAGAATAGGTTTACACTAAAATTAATATAACTATAATATGTCGTGAAATTCTGCAATAGTGTCTAATGACATCATATTATGTCCATGTGACCACACACACATACACACAAACAATTGAGCATTGACTCGGTACATCCATTTACAACTAGGGTCTCATATTGTCCTCATAAGTTGACATGGTTTTCTTTTTAAATATGAAGAATATGTATTAACAGAGGCTGATTTACTTAGCCATGGTTGAGCTGGAATTTAAATCCAGATCTTTTTGTCTGCCTTCAGTTATGATCTTGCCAAAATGCATGATGCTTTACTATCTACCGATTTTCCTCTGCATGTATTATTTTGTGTTTCCTCCTTTAAGCTTCCTGTTATCAATGTCCTTATTGTAATCTCTGATATGCCCTTGCCCAGATTTATTTTAAGTCGAGAGTCACTATCCAGTATAACATCCAAGAGGCTTTGATTCTCTAATTCACTTGGTAAAATGCTTGCTCCTGGTCACTCGTTACTATGGAAAGGTTTTGCTTCCCATTTGTATGTTTTATTATAACTTGAACCTTTTGAGTTCTCTGATCAGCTGTCCCAGGTATTCTGCTTGAGGGCTATATTTCATTGATAATACAAGAGTGAAATAAAGAGTGAAAAGCATTTTGTAAAAGTTCCTTTGGCAGGAAGAAGAATATAGACACAAAGTCAAAAAAACCCCAAAAAACCTCATTAGATGTAATAACATTTCCTATGCAATACTTTTAAGTATTCTTCCTGGTTTCAGTAGCTCAGAATGTCACTCTTTCATATCTAATGCCAGTAGCTTACATGTTCCTCCACAATTTTATGTTCGTGGTATACAGATTCTGTTCGTCTGTTAAAACAGGTGGCATTTATATATATATATTTATTTATTTATTGTCATAGAAAGTGTTTATAACTTAAGACAGAACTTAAAAATCAGATTACTAAACAACATGTGGCCTGGTGAGGTAAAATTTGGTAGCCTGTAATCTGCCCGTGCATGTCTGGATAGGGAGTGTGTTTGGGAGTAGGTTTATTAAATGGCAACAGAACTTAATTTTGTGGCTTGATTCTATTTTACTTGGAACTTTTACCTACATATTTTTAAGTTTTTTTTTTAATGCACAATAAGCATACATGATTTACCCCAAATGACAAAGAGACATTATAAACAGAATTTACTGGAACATAATTATAAATAAACTCAAGCTGGTCCTTTGACAAAAAACAGCATCCCAGATGAAGTTCTAGTTTCTAGGGGCATCACACTGAATAGCATCATACTCAAATCCTGTCTTAAAAAAAGACCTAGTTCCTGGGAATTAATATTAGAAAGCTGATTAACATAATGGATTTTCCTCTTACTAGGCCAAAGGAGAAAAACTGTATGATTCTCTCAGTATATTGTGTTAAAGTATTTTATTTCAGCTCTCAAAGCTATCCTGAAAGGGATTACAATTCCTTTAGGGTCCTAGAGATGATTTAAAATAAGAAGGCTCTGGCAAGTCAGGTTTTAGGAACTTTAATTAGCTATTTTATGCCTCACTCAGTGAGAGTGGGGCAGTGTCCTATTCCAGAAAACCCCAACTCAGAGCATCTTTCTTAAGACATTTTCCTCTCTGCCTCAGAGCAGTGAAATGTGTGAATCTGAACTCAAACAGCATTCCAAGGTCTTTGAGAATGGCATTACAGGATAGACCACCACCCAAGTCCCAGACTAGACCCTGGGTGCAGCCCCTGTGAGAAAGAGCTGAAGAACACTGCAGAGGACTTGCTAACGGAACTGGCTTTGGAATCACAGCCCACAGAAGATGGGCTGGAAACCTCAACCTGAAACTAACATGATTAATTGCCTGCTAAAATGAAAAGTTCAACATTCTCAATCTTAAAAAGATCAGGTATCATTACATAACATTCAAAATATCCAAGATACAATCCAACATTACTCAACATACAAAGAAGGAGGAAATCTCAACCTGCAAGTGGAAAAAACCCCCAGCAGACTCAGTGACAAAGATGGTGAGCCTGGTGGTGGGTATTAAGGAGGGCACGTATTGTATGGAGCACTGGGTGTGGTGCATGAACAATGAATCTCAAAACACTGAAAAAATAAAATTAAAAAAGGAAAAAAAGGATGTTGGAATTTTCAGACAAAGATTTTAAAGCAACCATTATAATCATGATCCTACAGTAAGAGTGAGCATATTTGGAACAAATGGATAGGTAGAAAGTGTCAGCAAAGCAATAGAGATCATAAAAAAAATGAAATTGAAAATTGAGAACTGAAAGATTCAATGGCCAAAATAAGGAATTCACTGGTTGGGCTCAGTGGCGTAGTGAGAATATAAAAGAAAGGTGAACTTGAAGATAGATCAACAGAAATTATGCAGTCAGATAGATCAATAGTTCTATTGTAGAAATTATCCATAGAGAGGAAAAATACTGGACAGAGTTTCAGGGACTTGGGGGACAATACCAAAATGTCTAATATCTATGTTTTTAGAGTCTCAAAAAAGGAGGAGAAAGAATGCAGCTTAGTAAGAATTATTAGAAAAAATAGTGACTGAAAACTCAAATTTGGTGAAATATATAAACTTATAGGTTCAGGAAGCTCAGCAAATCTCAAACTGGATGAACTTAAAGAAATCCACATGAGACACAACATAATCAGACAATTAAAAAAATCAAGACAAAAATCTTTGATTCATAAAGTGGGATACCCATAAAACCACAAAGGAGTTCAAGAAGTAGATTTCTAGCTCTCCCGGGATCCCTTATATCTTTCCAGTCATACCTCTTGCTCTTCCCTTAAAGGTCAACACTAAGGTGACTTTTATGATAAAACTTCTTTGCTTTTCTTCACACTTTTATATACACCACCTATGTACACATCCCTAGGTTGGCTTATTTTACATTTTAAATGCAATCATGTATGCAATCATTGGCGGACTGGATTCTTTGGCTCGCATTGTGTTTGTGAGATTCATTCATGTTGTGATATCTGTCATTCACTTATTTTCATTCTTAGTCAGTTGTAAAATATACCAAAATTTCTTAACCATTGTATTAATTATGGACATTTAAATTACCAATTTAATGGTATTACAAATAGCTCTGTTAAGAGTCTTGGTGATGTGTCTTCCCATGCATGGCTGCATACCTTTCTCTAGGTTTATATATACTAGGTATAGTGTTTCTGGGTCTTTGGTTATATGTATACTTATATATGTCCAATGTATACTTAGAAAACATTTATACATTTGCACCAGCAGCAGAGAGGGATACCATTCCTCTATATTGACAACAAACACCATCCTTTTAATTTTAGGCGGGTAGGGGAAGCATTGCAGTGGTATTTGTTGTGGTCCTCTATCTTCTCAGATGAGCCCTCTCCCCTTAGATGTTTACTGGCGATTGGGTAACTTCTTTGCTGAAGAGCTGTTCCAATCTCATGTGGTTGTTTTGATCTTACTGACTTGTAAGAGTTCTTTTTTTATTTTAAAGATTTTATTTATTTGACACAGAAAGAGAGCACAGTAGGCCGAGTGCAGGCAGAGGCAGGAAGGGGGAGAAGTAGGCTTTCTGCTGAGCAAGGAGCCTGATGTGGCTCCTGATCCCAGGACTGTTGGATCATGACCTGAGCCAAAGGCAGCTGCTTAACTGACTGAGCCACCAAGTCACCCTGAGATTTGTAAGTTCTTTATATTTTCTACATCAGTCCAGTACTGAGAAGCAGAAGGTAAGACAGAGTAGATGTGCAAGAGATTTACTGGGGAAACACTGGTGACAAAAGGTGGGACGAACCATCCAGAATGGCACAGATCCCACTCCATAATGGAGAGCTGAGAAAAGAAGAAAGACGCTTGTGAACTGCATTGTAGTTCTAAGAAACAAGACTTAGGGAGTTCTTGAATTAAAAATGAATAGTTGGTTCCTGGTGGCCCAGTAAGTTAAGTGTATGACTCTTGATTTCAGCTTGGATCAAGGTCTTGGGGTCCTGAGATTGAGCCCTGCATCAGGCTGGGTCCTCAGTGTGGGGTCTGCATGAGGCTCTCTCCCTCTGTCCCTCCCCCTGCTTGAAGGACAGTGATGCCCTTCTCTCAGCTTTAAGGGGGAAGATGAAAGACCTGTGCTTAGAACATAGAAGATGCTCAATAATGTTGTTGATTCTTCCTGATGTTCTTCAATCAGCAATTTCTCTAAGGACACTGACCCTCCAGTATGAGTTCCTGAAATAGCCCAACTCCCCGTTTGTCTTGATGATTTATACTTTGTCTCTCAAGACACTAGAAGGACACTGGGCACTTCTAAGAGGTACAGTAGAAGTCACTTCCTGTGAGACCAAAATTCTATTGAGGCAACTCATTGAATAATGGTGCCAACATTGTTCTGATATGCGAAGGAAGCACAAGCTCCAGCAGTGCTTCAGCGAGTGAACCTGCAAGAGAGAATTATTCTCCCTTAGAAAGGCAGAAGCATATGGCACTGAAGGTCCCTGGCTGTCACTCCCAGCTCCCTTATACACACTATGTGCAGTGGAAGGAGAAGGCTTTTCCCTGAGACTGTGCTGGTGAATATCCTTAGCAGAAAGCAGAGCTAATGATCCTGCTCCTCCTTCTAGAGAAGGCAGATAATAGAAGGTGGTGACTGCATTGGAAAGGGCTCAGGCTGGGGTACCAAACAACCTGGTTTCCAGCTGTGCCTCTGCCATGGGTCACCCATTGTAACCTTGAACCAGTGCATCTAATCTCTCTGAGTCTGAAATTCACCAGCTTTAAAATAGACAATTGGAAACAATGATTGTAAATGCCATCAGGTTCTTAAGCAGATAAAGGGGAAATGGATGACAGAAAAAATTCCCAGCTGCTTGTAAGTGAGTGACCATCTCTTGGGTTCTCACCTCCTATTAGTCTAAGAAACCTTTAGCTCAGATTAGTTTTGGTAATCAATGGCAACTTCCCAGTCTGTGCTTTGTCTCAATGAATAAAACAATTTTAATCTCAGCCAGGAGTTCAACCATGTGAACAGTGAAATTTGGAATGATATGCTTGGAGCCGGTCTCATGATATTCTAAGAACTCTTCCAGATCTACCTTTCCATGGTGTTAGGATGTAAAAACAAAGCACAGCACAAAACCTGGAGACCTGTTGTCCTCAGATCCAGTCAATGTAAGTTTTTAATAATCTTTTTTAAAATTAAATAAAAGGAAAATGCAACTCAAAAATGCTGTAGAATAATTTTGCTAAAATTCTTATTTTCCACAACATAATTTTATTTCTTATGATTAACTCAAAGAGATGACTTGTACTACTATTTCTCCTCCTCCTCCTTTTTTTTAAAATAAAGATTTTATTTATTTGACAGAGAGAAACACAGCTAGAGAGGGAATACAAGCAGAGGGACTGAGTGAGGGAGAAGCAGGCTTCCCACTGAGCAGGAACCCCGATGTGGTGCTCGATCCCAGGTCTCTAGGATCATGACCTGAGCCGAAGGCAGTCGCTTAACCAACTGAGCCACCCAGGTGCCCCCCTACTCCTCCTTTTAACAAATAATTTATTTCATAGATTGCAGAGATGAATCAGCTTAACATTTTAATTTGGGGGTATACAAATGTACTATTTGGCTAAATTCTGTGCTATTCAGATCTATTTGCATATTTTCTAATTATGTTCTTTATGAAGATAAATATTAGGGCATTTTTTGGTATTTATAATATTATAGTTTTTTATAGCTTTGAATATAATTAGTTATACTTAATGTAACTAAGTTAGTTTTGAATTCATCCACTTAGGTCCTTGGGTCCTTAAGCCAACGAAGAGTGTTGTCCGTGGTGCTGATGACAGGATTTCAGAGATGCTATTTATTGGCTGTTTATCCCATCCAAGCTCTGTACAAATATGTCCTGTTCTCATTTATTGCTCTCTGCAACCACAGGGTGTAGCAGTTCTTTTATTTTCATTTTATAGATAAGAACATTGGAGCTTTGAGAAGTTGTTCTTGGTAAATGGCTAACAAATGTCAGAGGAAGGTGTCAAGCCCACATAAGTTTAAGTGATGGTGTAGTGCTATGAAGCCCACAGAATCTGTAGCAAGACTGCCTGGGTACAAGTCCCAGCTCTGTAACTTATTAGCTGAGTATGTTTCTGTGAGTTGCTAATGTGCATCTCACTTTCTTGCTCTGTAAAAGAATGCAAACAGCGATCTACCTCATGGGGATAATGAGAGGCTTACACGAGCTGATATACATCAAGCAGTTAGGGTAGTGCTGGGCGAAAACTACATTCTACCCAGGTGTTTGCATTTAGCACCACTGTCTTCTTGGCCGTAATGTTCTATCTGAACAGGTTTCCTCCACACATGACACTTGCAGAAGCTACACTGGCCTTCTTGAACTAAAACTGAAAGACGGAGAAAGCACGCAACTTCTTGATCAACACAGCAATCTTCTACCCAGTGTTTTTTATACCTGGGTGACTCTTCATCTGACACATAATGATTCTACCCTAATTCTTATCATACAGAGCATCAGATCTTAAGCAATTTGGAAGATTCAGCTACTTTTAAGAGACCTATATTTCCAGGAAAACCTTAGGTTGGTGGTGGGTGGGGTTAGTGTCAGTTTTTTGTTTAAAACTAAGATAGGCGCAAACATTTCCTTACTATCATTTGGAGAAGAAAAGGTGAGTAGGAATATTCTTCCAGGTGAATTTATAGCTGGTTAACATGAGGTGTCTGCTCTCCCTACCCTGGTAGTTTCCTTTAACTAATAGGCAGATACTCATTAAGTAATAGAATCTTACACTGATGATCACTGAACTTGTACTTTGAGTCCTTCCCATAAATGCATAGGGACTAGTAGCTTTTAGCTAGAAGGAGTGCACCAATGTCCTGGACATTATTTTGCCCCCACCATGGGTTCAGAGTGGGAAGAGGTGGGCAGGGAGAGAAATGAGCAGTTGGGGAGGTCTCCAGTCACCGCCAGTCAGCTTCTCTCAGTCTTGCTTCAGTTTGCTTTATCGGTCTGTGTTACCATCAGAAACAGTGGCATCAAGTGTAACAAACCTCATGGAAAAGATCAGGAAGGAAGACTTAGTTCAAAGGATATGGACTCTACATGCAGAGATTTCAGTAGATCTTAATATACATGGTTTTCCCAAGTGGCATTGTATCTATCCTGAAAATTGTCAGAGATGTCCTCTAGCTGAATTAGAAAAATAAGTTCTGCCGAATGTTCAGTTTTTGTAGTAACAAAACTAATCTAAAATTTAGATAATTTAATTATTATTTTCATGCAGTAACTTAAGTACTGCCCATTGATGCTAAAATTAACAAGAGACATACACTCATGTTTAGAGATTAACAAAGTGAATCGGCACAAAAATTTTTGAACAGAGGTGTTAGGAGAGACAAAGACAAGTGGAGGCATCCCAAGAAAACCTTACAACACCTCTTCCTCTGTGTAATTCTGTTAAAATTATGTTTCTCTCTTAACTTTATAGGCAATAGCATACATACATTCTTCTCCTTGGATTCTATGGAAATACCATACAATATCACAGAATTTTTCATGCTGGGACTCTCACAGAATGCAGAGATACAGAGGGTCCTCTTTGTGGTTTTTCTGATCATCTATGTGGTCACGGTGTGTGGCAACATGCTCATTGTGGCCACCATTACTGCCAGTCCCACGCTGGCTTCTCCCATGTATTTTTTCCTGGCCAACCTGTCCTTTATTGACACCTGTTATTCTTCCTCTATGGCCCCTAAACTCATTGCTGACTCTTTGTATGAGGGGAGAGCCATCTCTTTTGAGGGCTGCCTGGCTCAGCTCTTTGGAGCCCATTTTTTGGGAGGAACTGAGATCATCCTGCTCACAGTCATGGCCTATGACCGCTACATGGCTATCTGCAAGCCCTTGCACTACACGACCATCATGACCAGGCATCTCTGTGCTCTGCTGGTGGCAGTGGCTTGGCTGGGAGGCTTCCTGCATTCACTGGTTCAGCTCATCTTGGTCCTTCAGCTGCCCTTCTGTGGGCCTAACGTGATCGATCACTTTGTCTGTGACTTGTACCCTTTGCTGGAACTCGCCTGCACCGACACTTATGTCATTGGTGTGCTGGTGGTGGCCAACAGTGGTGTGATCTGCTTGTTGAACTTCCTCATGCTGGCTGCCTCCTACATCGTCATCCTGCATTCCTTGAGGTGTCATGGTGCAGAGGGCAGACGCAAAGCCCTGTCTACCTGTGGGGCCCATTTCACTGTTGTCACCCTGTTCTTTGTGCCTTGTATATTTACTTATGTGCGACCATCATTTACTTTGTCCATAGACAAAAGCATAGCAGTATTTTATGGCCTTCTGACACCTATGTTGAATCCCCTGATTTATACACTGAGAAATGAAGAGGTAAAAAATGCCATGAGAAAGCTCTTCACTCTGTAAGAAAGTGAAGGTGTATACTGAATGGTAAAGTGGGAAACAAAAATGACTTTATTTCTGTAAGTGGAACAAACCTAAACTTGTTTTTATCATTGAATATCACCTTATTCCATTTTATCTGTTTATCTTCATAGACTTTTATGGTTCAGTCTTTTCACTATAATTACATAATTTTGAGACATATATGGCATGAATGATTATTATCTCTGTTTTAGGAGTGAGGAAACTGTCTCCTTGTGTGATTAATTGATTAATTAGGGTTAATTGGCTTTGAAGTACCCAAGCTTGAACTCAAAATCAGTTTTTTGACTTTACATTTATATTATTTTTTCAGTGTTCCAAGATTCATCCATTATCCAGATCTTTCTCTATTTCTATTATTTATTTATTTATTTATTTATTTATTTATTTATTTATTTATTTATTTATTTATGTTTACACTATTTTATTTTTTCGGTCTTCCAAGATTCATTGTTTATGCCCCACCCCCAGTGCTCCATGCAATATGTGACCTCAGTACCCACCACCAGGCTCTCCCATCCCCCCACTCTGCTCTCCTCCAAAACCCTTATTTGCTTCTGAGTCCGAAGTCTCAGATCTTTTAATAACAACCTATGTTGTATCATTCTAGTCTATGTAATAATTAAGCTGTAAAATGTGAGAAAAATACAACTTAAGGTAAATCATTTTATGCTTAGCCTTGTACAGCAGCCTGTGTCCATCTGGGCAAGGCTTCTATTCCTTCTCACCCTGCATGGCATCCCTGACATAGGTGCTGTTTTATAAGGCCTTAGCTCGGGAGACAGATGAACCTGAGTTTCTTATTTCCCATACTTACTTGTGGCATGATCTTGAATAAGTGGCCAAACTTCCTCTTTTAAAAAAAAATTTTTTTTTTTATTTGAGAGAGAGAGCACAAGGGTGATTTTGAGTGTGTGTGAGCTGGGAGAGGGGTTAGAAGGAGAGGGGGAGACTCTCATGCAGGCTCCATGCTGAGTGTGGAGTCCTACACAGGGCTCAATCTCACAACCCCAAGATGACCTTAGCTGAAACCAAAAGTCAGATGCCTGACTGAGCCAGCAAGATGACTATACTTCTTCTTCTTCTTCTTCTTCTTTTTTTTTTTAAAAGATTTTATTTATTTGACAGAGAGAAAAACAGCCAGACAGGGAACATAAGCAGGGGGAGTGACAGAGGGAGAATCAGGCTTCCCACCGAGCAGGGAGCCCGATGTGGGACTTGATCCCGGGTCTCCAGGATCATGACCTGAGCCGATCATGACCATGGCAGTCGCTTAACCAACTGAGCCACCCAGGTGCCCCAAGGTGATTGAACTTCTATCAGCCTCTGATGCCTGTCTTTAAAATAAAAGTAAAGATAATACATATCTAAAGTGTTATTGTGAGAATTAAATTAGAAAATCTATAGAAAATTCAGAATCCTGGTTCTGGCACATATGCACACAAAATGTTTTATTTCATACGTTCATCAACCTTTTCCTAAGCTTCCATACAGAGGTTGCCTTCTTTCACTTTTTTATCTCTACTAGGTGTGAAATATATGCTGTGTTTAGAGTAGAATGGCTTAGTTTTTGGTCAGTGATACAAAGTAGCGTTTCCTTCCTCCTTCCCCCAACTCCCTCTATTTCAGATTCCAAGGGATGCCAGTGATTTGGAACGTGAAACATATGCCCATGTTCGCTCCATTCTCTTCCTGGTGTTATGAATTCTGACCCCATCCCTTCTCAGGTTTCATCCAAGAGTGAAGACTGCCATGACTTATAATAAACTTCTCATTGGTTTCCAATAATCTGTAATTCACCGTGTTGCAACATATCCACTTTTTGCCCTAAGAAAAAATAAACTAGAAATTAATATGAAAAATTTGCCTACTATAAGTAGTCACAGTTAGTCTCCAGGAACCAATAAATTCAGGAGCTCATCAGGAAGTAGTTATTATTTTACCCCCAAATTTCTATGTCTAACAAAAACAACAGTTGCAAAGCTCCTAAGAAATATAAACACTGTCTTTTATTTGTCACATTCTGATAGTCTAGTTAATAAAACTAGGTATAATGGAAATCTTGAATACTGATATCTTGAATCTGAATAGGAGACTTTAATTTCTGTTGTTGATAATAAAAGTATTATTTAGCCAATTTTCCAATCAACTAATAAGTATGAAGTTGTGGTGAGTTTTATTAAAAAATAGCATATTTTCCCCCTCCTGTGCCACAATTTTATCTCAGGAGATGCTCTAGAAAAGCATACTTACTTTTGAAATTTGACAAGCACTGTCTAGTTCCATTAAGATCGACTTACACATAATGGAGTGATCCTAGTGCTCCCTTGTTTTTTGTTGCCTGAATCATGATTAACAACAGTCCAACTAATTTATGAATGCTCCTTATTTTTGAAAAATTTCAACATGCTAGAATAAACACATAATTAAATATCACCAGAAGTTTTCTATATTATTTAAAAATTATTACTATTATTATTATTATTTTTTACAAAAGTAGTGGTGTTTCCATTTTGGAGTCTATGGTAAAACACCTTTCTCCTCAAATACATATTTATTTTAAAAGTCTGAATCTAGGAAAACAAAGGTGGGCAGTACACAGTGTGTATGTGCACATACACTTGTCCATGTGTAAATACACCTATAAGACATTATCCAGAGATAGTCACAATCAGTGTTTTGGTAGATATCTTGGTTATCAAATTTTCACCCTCTCCTCTCCTCCTCCCTCACGTCCTTGCTCTTCTCGTCCCTCCACTGCTCCTTCCATTTCTTCTATGAACATGAATAGGCCTCTGTCACCCCAAAAAGGTGCTCTTTGGAACTAAATGATTTCTATGTTCAGCTTACAAGACAGCCTAAACAAACTTTTCTGATTATCGGTTTCCTTGTCCAAAAATGGGCATTTTAGTCCTTAGTGCATGCCCTTACAAAAGGCAAATGTGCTTGAAGAGCACAGCCTCTGACACATTAATGGCATCTGATAAGTGTCGGTGCCCTTCCCTGCCAGTGGACACCAGAAGAAAGGCTCGAAAGAGCATAAGCTTCCAGATTTTAGGTGCTGTTGAAAATATGCTTGTGGAGTAAAAGCCGAGGAACCGCTCTGGAGAATTCTATTGCATAGCTTATTGTTATGGGGCTAGCATAGTACCAACACGGTACTTAAAAAAATAGTTTTTCACCTGTCTTGAACTTTCTTCCCTTAGTGAAGTGTTTTTCTTTCTTTTTTAATGGATACAACAGGATGAGCACATGTTCATAAAAATATTTGTTATTTACTTCTCAGGGGAAAACACTACTATTTAAGGCACAGGTCATTCCTTATGTACTAACAATTGCTGATGGAAGAGAAAATAATTTAAAAGGAATTTCCTCTGATGTGGGAATCAAACATTCATGGACTTACAAATTACTGACCAGTCACTAGCTGGTTCTTTGCAGACTTGCACATTTTCAACCTGGCCTATCTATGAAGGCAAGTCTATCTACAGATTGGTTCAAACAATGAAGGCGAAAGGGTTTCAGGAAGAAAATTCTGAAGATTAGAGAGAAATGTAAAAATTTTAATTTGTTATTTGATTATAGTAAGCAGTTACAAAATGAGTTTGATAATGCACAATGGTTTTTTTGGGTGAGACAGGCTTAGATTTGACTTCTGATTCATTGAAATTTTAGCATATTGATCTTGAGCAATATAATCAGTCTCTCCAACCCATTGTTTCTTAATTCATGAAACGGGGAAATCAGTATCCTTGGAGTTATTGGACTGTAGTATAAATTGAATAACAAAAAAAAGTGACTACAGAGTACTTTGCACCTAGTAAACACTCAAAAAAACACTTGTCAGAATTATTGATTCTAGCATTGTTTTATTGACGTTCACATGATCCTGAAGGTATTTCACCATTATGTTAAAAAAAGGAAATTTTTTTTTCTTTAAAGATTTTATTTAGTTATTTGACAGAGAGAAACACAGCTAGAGAGGGAACACAAGCAGGGCGAGTGAGGGAGGGAGAGGCAGGCTTCCCACTGAGCAGGGAGCCTGATGCGAGGTTTGGGGTTCAATCCTGGGACTCAGGGAACATGACTTGAGCCAAAGGCAGATGCTTAACGACTGAGCCACCCAGGCACCCCCCAAAAAGGAAATGTTTTAAAGAGAGATAAGTTTCACAATTTGAGACTTCTTGAAAGAATTATGGACAGAGATGTATTGACTCCAAAACATATAAATGAATGGGTATATCAGGACTTTGTTCAGAGGAGGTGATGCAGAAACATCAGCGGTCTTTATCAGTGTCATGAGCATCATCATCATTTTTTTTACTCTATTTAAATTCAGTTAATTAACATATGGTGTATCCTTAGTTTTAGATATAGAGTTCAGTTATTCAGCTATTCATCCATTGTACCCAGTGCTCATTACATCCTGTGCCCTCTTTAATGCCCATCACCCAGTGACCCCATTCCCCACTTACCTCCCCTCCAACAACCCTCAGTTTCTTTCCTCTAGTTAAGAGTCTCATAAGAGGGATACCTGGGTGGCTCAGTTGGTTAAGCATCTGCCTTTGGCTCAGGTCATGATCTTGGGATCCTGGAATTGAGTCCTGGAAACAAATTCTGCATTGGGCTCCTTGCTCAATGGGGAACCTGCTCCCTCTGCCTGCCACTCCCCTGCTTGTACTCTGTTTCTCTCTCTTTCTGAGTTATGAATAAATAAAAAAGAGTCTCCTAAGGTTTGTCTCCCTCTCTGATTTTGCCTTATTTTATTTTCCCCTCCCTTCCTCTATGATCTTGTGTTTTGATTCTTAAATTCTACATATGAGTGAAACCATGTGATAATTTTCTTTGATCGTCATCCATATTTTTACATTATCCTATTTCATCCCATCTGTCTTGGAAACTACAGATAAATCATCAGAAGATAAATTTGATATTTTACACACAAGGTTGGCTAGCTATACTTATAAGATGGCCACTGACAGGAGATTGTGTCAAAACATCTATATTTTAGAATTTATTTTTTTTAAAGATTTTATTGATTTGACAGAGAGAAACATAGCCAGAGAGGGAACACAAGCAGGGGGAGTGAGAGAGGGAGAAGCAGGCTTCCCGCTGAGCAGGGAGCCCCATGTGGGACTCGATCCCGGGTCTCCGGGATCATGACCTGAGCCGAAGGCAGTTGCTTAACCAACTGAGCCACCCAGGTGCCCCTAGAATTTATTATTGAAGTGTAATTGGCTTACAATGTTATGTTAGTTTCAGGTGTACAACGTGGTGATTCGAACTTCTGTACATTATTCAGTGCTTACCAAGATAAGTGTAGTCACCCATCTGTCACCGTACAATGGTATCACAATATTATTGATTATATTCCTTATTCTGTACTTTTCATCCACTTGACGTACTTACTTTATAATGAGGTTTTTACCTTTTATTCCTCTTTATCTATTTCACCCGTCCCCTAACCACCTCTGACAACCACCACTTTGTTCTCTTACTTAAGAGTCTGTTGGTTTGTTCGTCTTGGCAAAATATTTATTTTTAAAAGTCCTTCATAGAGAGTAACATCTAACCTGATATAAAGTCCTGAGAATATGAGAAATGTCAGCATCACATGACATTTGAGTATCTGCTTGTGAAATCACCTTCTGAAGACAAGTTTCTGAGCTCTTCCTCAGGAATCCCAAGCTCTGTACAGAGATAGGTCTGTTGGTCTCTGGCACTACTGTGGATCCCCTTTTCTTCCTTCCAGAGCAGCAGAAGGGCATCCAGCATTTGTGAAAGCTTCTGAAATAAGTTCTGCTCAGACATCTCACAGTTGCTCCAACCAGCTCCCCCTTTGTTACTGCAAAGATGTTTAAGGGCATGTGTGTCCTAGAACAGGGAGTTGGTGGTGGGCCAGCTTATAGTGTCCAGGTCCCATTAGATTCCATTAGATTCCCATTAGATTCCTTGCCAAGATGGTGACTTTCCACTATGCTGTCCTTACTCATATGCAGATGCCTTTTATGACTTATTTTAAAATGAAGCAGGGCTGGCAAAGGCGTTTAGTCCTTCTGTGATCATGGTTAGTGAAGGATGGTTGGTATGGTGCTCTTGGGCTCCTCTTGTCAGCAGCTGTGGTCCCTGGATAGCTGTCTGTGCTGGTGACATTTCTGAGGCTATAACCGTGTCTGAGCAATCTCACTAGTTTTTAGCTGATTCATTTTTTTTCCAATCTAAATCATTTAATTACTACAACTTAAGAGAGTATGTGATGCTATTTCCATTTTACAGATTAAAAAAAATCAGTAGAAAGATGAAGCAAAATGCTTGCATTAAAAGGTTAATTAATGCCAGAGACAAGATGAGAAATCAAGCCTATTTGATCCAAAGCTCTTAATCTCTGACTTCAAAGCATCTGACCATTTCTGAATCTCTCCTAGAATTTCATTATATACTTGTTATGGATATTTTTCTGTAACTCAGACCTGTGGTCATTATTGTTCAGTTTTGTGACACAGACTGGTTCCTACATCACTGGTTATTTCCTGCCCCAGCTGTCCAGACTTTTTCTTTGTCTATGTCTAAAACCCAACTTTAACATACGGTTATTTTCTGCCTTAACTCTACAGACTTGATCACTTATCTATTTCTTTTGCCTCAGCCAGTTCTCCTTCTAATTCCTTCTGTAGAAAATTGTATATTATAGGGAATGAGGGTGATGTGATTTTTAAAAAGTACCTTTATGTGCACGTATTCTTTTCTTGGGATTGTGAGAAGTAAAGAGTTTTTATTATTGTGGTGCAGGAACTTCTATAAATGTTTTAAATTTAGGAAGCTAAGAAGAAGTGTATTTGGGTGACAGTACTTCTGAAAGACTCACTGATGTTCTATGCATTTTTGCATATATGGTTTTACTCTTTTGAAATAAAACTTCATTCTAGCTGTCATATGGGTTGTAAAGAGTGTTCATGAATATTTCTGCTTATCTGTTCATATACACAATCAGAGCAACATTATGACTTTTGTGGCCCCTTGCTACTTTGTCCTCATGAGTCCTTCTCCTCCATCAAAAATATTCAAATTACATTTTATGATAGTATTGGTATAAAGTTGACTATACTGCAAGTTGTATTTGGATTATAGTCATTTTTTCTTCTTCCTTTAAAAGAAAATAACCATTTCAAGGGCTCCTAGAATTATTGTGGGCCCTAGGCACCCTGCTGACTTTGCCTTAATGGGTATGTTGACCCTGCCCACATATGCTCCTGAAGAAAAGTGATCCACACAGGATAATTGGCTGTACCACGTTTAATCAACTAAGTAGGAGAATAAATCTCTCTAAAATTATCACTAGATATTTTTATGTAAATAGTCTAATCACAAGATTCATTTATCACCAGTTTTCATTATTTGCCCCCAGAGTTTCTTCATGACATTTTTTACTTCTGCATTTCTGAGGGTGTAGATTAAAGGGTTCAACATGGGAGTTACTATGGTGTAAAACAGAGCCACGGCTTTGTCAGCAGGGAAGGAGGTCACGGGCCTCAGGTACAGGAATGAACAAGGTACAAAGAATAAGATGACAACTGTGACATGAGAAGCACAGGTAGACAGGGCTTTTTGATGCCCTTCAGAATTACGGGTCCTCAGAGAGCACAGGATGACAGTGTAAGAGACAAGCAACACAGAGAAAATGAGCAGACATAGTGACCCACTGTTGGCAGTGATCAGGGGTCCCAACGTGTGAGTGTCTGTACAGGCTAGTTCCAGGAGAGGTATTAAATCACACATGAAATGGTCAATGACGTTGGGGCCACAGAATGGTAACTGGACCATGAACAAAAGCTGGATCCATGCATGAATAAAGCTTAAAATAAGAGCCATTCCCACCAAGAAAGCACAGACAGGTTGGCTCATGATGGTCATGTAATGCAAGGGCTTACAGATGGCTACATAGCGGTCATAGGCCATGATACCTAATAATAGGATCTCTGCTCCACCAAAGAAATGTTCAGCAAAGAGCTGAGTCATGCAGCCATTGAAGGATATGGTGTTCTTGTTGGAGAGCAAGTCAAAGATCATTTTGGGTGCTATGCATGAAGAGTAGAAAGCATCTATAATGGACAAGTGGGACAGAAAAAAGTACATGGGAGATCCCAGGGCTGGGCTGATGAGGATGGTGATGGAGATGAGCATGTTACCTGCCAGTGTGGTCAAGTAGGTGATTAAAAACACAGCAGATAAGAACTTCTGCAGTTCTGGATTCTGGGTCAGGCCCAGCAGAATGAATTCTGTTACATTGCGCAGCTTTTCCAGGGAGTCAGCTTGGGTTGTGAGCCTATGGTCCATCTGGAAAAACCACAGAATTTCTGAGTAGCCTTTTAATGCAACACTGAAATCTTCCATCAGCTCTTTAGTCCTAGCCTCTGGGATCAGTGGAACCCCTCCTTCCACTCACCTCAACTGCTTTGGAGATATTTGTAAAAAAGCACAGAAAGATGTTAAATTTCTCTTATTTGTATAAATTAAATAGTGAGAGTATGTTATAAGCACCAGAAAAGGGTGCCTGGATGGCTCAGGCAGATGAGTATTTGCCTTTGGATCAGGTCCTGATCCCAGGATCCTGGGATTGAGTCCAGGTTCAGACTCTCTGCTCAGGGAGATATCTGCTTCTCTCTCTGCTTCTCCCTCTGCTCCTCCCTCTCTATGTGCTGTCTCTCTCCAATCAATCAGTCAGTCAGTCAGTCAGGCAGTCTTTAAAGAAAAAGAATACTGCTCTGGAATAGATCTATAATCCTAGTCACATTTTACAAATGGATTTAAATGAGTCAGGAAGTTTCCCCAAATTTCCTATTTTTGAGACAAATATCATCTCATGATACAAGTTTTTTCTTTGACATAAGTTTAATCAAGATGAACTTGAAGTCTTCATTGCTGAGTGGAGCAATTGAATCTATACAAGCATATATTCTTCTTTTTGGGTGATCTACACATGGATTCTCCATAGTGAGTACATGCTACGAATGATATGGAACATTTTATTCCTTTCCCCCCCTTTTTTTTCTCCTTTCCCTGTCCCTGATAAAAAATATAACAACATATTTTTCCTCAAAACTTTCTGGACACAGAAGTCAGCATCATGACCTTTCACCTTCAATGAAGATGCCTTTTGTTTTCCAGAAAGTTCAGTCTCTTTAGTTATTTCTCTATGCATGGCTGCTACAGGTGGCAACTATGTGATCCATCGTCCTTAATAGATTTAATCCACAAATTCTGACTTCAGTGTGACCCATGAAAGTGATCAAAAGGGGAAGGAATGTCAGTTATTAACACACAGAAACCTCCTGAGGCAGTCTACTTCTACACACATTAACCACGATGTTATGAAAGTGACCTCAGTAGTTCTCAAGAACATCTTGTGTGGCAGCATTGCAGCTCATGTTTTCTATGATATCTTAATGTCATTGTGTTCAAATTCATTTTTAGACAAAAAGATTACCTTCAGGTCATGGCATCTGGCTTTAAAAATTACTTGGTGAGAATAATTTGCGTAAATTAAGATAGTTTGCTTAAAGTTTGTGAAAAAAGATACAGTTATTACTGACCTGAATCAAGTTGATTGTGGAGCCCCACTGTTTTTAGATTGCACCCAGTCATTTTCTTCTCCTGAGGGCACAGCCCCCTAAATGCAAATATACTCCAGCGGCTAACAAGTGGGTCCCTGCCATTCTCTCTCTAGACAGCTCTTCCAGTCTTCTTGGTCATTTTACTTTATTTTGGTTCCATTATCCCAGAAATGGGCTGTTTTAGTTAGGAAACTTGAGTGCTGTTGGATTTAATTTCTGCTTACTTTCTTGGCCTCTTGTGAAGGCATAAACATCTTCAAAATACATACATTTCTGAGATCGCAGAACTATATATAATCCAAAGTAACAATAATGGGATAAAAGAAAAAAAACTTCAAGTGAGAAGAAGCTAGTATATGGACCTATAAAATATATAAGTGCATCAGATCTGCTTGATTGGATATATAGATATTTTTAAATCCTGCCAAGTTTGTTTACCAACAAGTCCATAAGCAGTGTAGAGAGAATTCTTTTTTATTCCTCCTTTAAACCCTTTCAGCTTGGGTGCCGTGTCTTCCGTATAAATCTCTAGCTTGTTGGTAGACTCTTTGCTGCTATCGTTTACTTAGATATCCTGTAATTCTTTCTTCATTGACTCTAGAAAAGTATTTAAATAGACTTTGATGAGGTGCTTGCACCTTGGTAAATACACTGACCTCTCAGATCCTTGGAGGATGAATAATTGGTCCTGTTGGAATCTTTGCTGGAAGCCTCAGCTACTGTCTTTCATTGTTGCCCCCTGGCACCCACAAATCTCATTAGAGGCCAGTTTTAGAAATGCAGTTGTGCTTTGGTGAGACACGTGTCCTTTGGTGAGACACGTGTCCGTGGCTATAATTTAGGATGAAATTTCGGGAAGAAAAGTAGGAAAGCTTCCTGATAGGGCTTTGATGTTCACATTGACATTATTGATCCTGGCACAGGGTGTGGTTTTAGGCACAGATCAGAGTTCAGAGAATGGATTTCTTTCTGAAAACGTGTCTGTTTTTACTAATATGGTTGCCCTAAGAATGGAAATGCTAGTTTTCAAGGTTATGTGCCATGGCACTCTGGAGACTGACGTTTTTATTAGTGGCTGGCAAAGAAGGCTCAGCAGAATTCTCAGCTACCAAAGATTGGGTAATTTATGAGCCATATATCTATCAACTTCCTGTGGCGTGTGTTTCTAGATGACAGATCCTCATGGTCTGTTCGTGGGAATATAGCTTTTCTCTCTACCCTGCAAGAAGGAACTGTGGAGATTTGCAGTAAGAGAACAGTGTTCCCCCATGGTAGCCATTGAGAAAATCACACCAAGGCAAACATTGTATATAACCTTCAGAGGTTGAGGCTGGAAACTGTATAGAAAGGAGGCCCCACTATAACCTTCTCCCTCAGTTTTTGAGGTGTTGAGGAGATGGATGAAATCCTGCACAAAATCACTTTGAGAAAAAAGTCAACGTTTTCCTTTAAAGAAACTGATGTCCTCCTGAAGTCCTGCACCAGAAATGGAAAAGTGCCTTCAGCCCTGTCCTCAACAGTTAACAATTTTGCTTGCTCACAATCTGTCCCTCTCCCCCCATTTTTTAAAAATTGTGGTAAAATACACAGAATATAAAATTTGGTATTTTAACCTTTTTCATTTTTTAATTTTTAAAATTTTTATATATTTATTTTAAATACAAAGAGTGAGAGAGAGAGCATGAACAGGGACAGACGGAGAGGGAGATGCAGACTGCCCGCTGAGCAGGGAGCCAAATGAGGGGCTTCATCCCGGGACTGCAGGATCATGACCCGAGCTGAGGGCAGACACTTAACCCGCTGGCCTCCCAGGTGCCCATAACCAGTTTCAAATGTACAATTCAGTGCCATTAAGTACATTCACATTGTGTGCAAACATCCCCACCAACCGTCTCCCGAATTTTTCATTTTTCCCTTTAAAAAGTCCATATCCTATAAACTATCACTACTCGTTTCTTCCTTCCCCCAGCTTCATAAAACACTCTTTGCTTTCTTGTTCTTTGAGTGGGACTGTATTAAATATTTCATATAAGTGGAATATTAACAGTGTTTATTCTATCACTGGCTTATTTCACTTAGAGTGATGCCCTCCAGCTTCACCCATGTGGTCACAAAAGACAGGGTTTACTTCGTTTTTAAGGCAGAAAAGTGTTCCATGTATATATATTACATTACTTGTATGAAAGATATGCATCTGTTGATGGACATTGAGGTTGGTTTCCCCATCTTAGCTACTGTGAATAATGCTGAAATGAGCACAGGAGTACAAGGAATTCCTTGAGATCCTGATTTCAGTAGTTTTGGATAAATACCCAGATGTGGGATTGTTGGATCATATGGTATTTCGATTTTTTGAGGACCCTCCATCCTGTTTTCCATAGTGACCATACGAAATTGCATTCTTACATGTGGCGAACAAGGATTCCCTTTCTCCACATCCTTACTAGATCTTTTTATGTCTTGTCTTTTTTGATACCGGTCATTTTAGCAGACATGAAATGATAGATCATTGTGGTTTGGATTTATATTTCCCTGATGATTAGTCATATTGAGCATCTTTCATTTGCTTGCTGGCCATTTGTATATTTTCTTTGTGGGAATGTCTATTTGAGTCTTTTGCCTGTTTTTAAATTGGGCTATCTTTGCTATTGAGTTGTATGAGCTCTTTGTCTCTTTTGGATACTAACCCCATATTAAACATTTTTTTTGCAATTTTTTTTTCTCATTCTATGGGAAATAGTTAATTGTTCTATTGTTGTATGGATGATTTTTAGTTTGATGTAGTCCCATTTCTTTATTATCGCTTTTGTTGTCTGTTCTTTTGGTGTCATATCAAATATCATAGCCCATTGCAACGATGACAGTTTTCTGCTGTGTTTCCTTCTAAGAGTTTTACAGTTTCCGGCCTTCCATTTTAAATCCATTTTGAGTTGTTTTTTTGTGAAGGTATAAGATAAGGGTTCAATCCATTCATTTGCATGTCAATATCCAGTTTTCCCAATGGCATTTACTGAAGAAGTTACTCTTCCTATTGTGTATTTTTGGCATCCTTGTCAAAGATCAGTTGAGCATATGTGTATGCATGGGCTTATCTGTGGGTTCTCTATTCTGTTGCATTGGTCTGTATATCTGTCTTTATGCCAGTACCGTACTATTTTAATTACTAATGTTTTGCAATATAGTTTGGAATTTGGAAGTGTGATGCGTTGTTCTTCTTTCTTAAGATTCCTTTGACTATGGGGGTCTGTGGTGGTTCCACATGAATTGTAGGATTCTTTTCTTTCTTTTTTCTTTTAAGCTTTATGTATTTATCTTAGAGTGGATATGAGCAAGTGTGGGGATGGACAGAAGGAGAGGGAGGGATCTGAAGCAGACTCCCTACTAAGATAGGAGCCTGACTTGGGGCTTTATCCCATGACCCTGAGATCATGACCTGAGCGGAAACCAAGATTTGGATGCTCAACTGCTGAGCCATCTAGGTATCCCAGGATTGTTTTCTCATTCAGTGAAAAATTTCATTGGGATTTTGATAGGGATTGTACTGATTCTAGGTAACTTTGGATAGTATGGACATTTTTTAATTTTTTTTAACTTTTTATTTATTTTTTTTTAGTAAGAAAGTAAACTTTTATTTTTTTTCTTATTATTTTTTATTTTATTTTTTTTTATTGTTACTAAAATTTTTTTTTTCCAGTGTTCCAAGATTCATTCCCCATTCCCCACACCCAGCGCTCCACGCTTTAGGTGTCCCCAGTATCCACCACCAGGCTCTCCATCCCTCTACCCCCCTCCCTCCAAGTTCCTCAGTTTGTTTCTGTGTCCAAAGACTCTGTTGTTTCGTTTCCTTCCCTATATTACCCTAGTTCTCATTTACTTTCCTTCTCCCACTGTCCTCCAGGTTACCCCTCATGCACCACAAGTAAGTGAAACCATGCGATACTTGACTTTCTCTTCTTGGCTTATTTCACTCAGCATAATCTCTTCCAGTCCAGTCCATGTTTCTACAAAAGTTGGATATTCATCCTTTCTGATGGAGGCATAGTATTCCATTGTATATATGTACGACATCTTCTTTATCCATTCATCTGTTGATGGGCACCTTGGCTCTTTCCACAGTTTGGCGATTGTGGCCATTGCTGCGATGAACATTGGGGTGCAAATGGCCCTTCTTTTCACTACATCCGTATCTTTGGGGTAAATGCCCAGTAGTGCAATTGCAGGGTCATAGGGTAGCTCTATCTTTAATTTTTTAAGGCATCTCCACACTGTTTTCCAAAGCGGCTGCACCAGTTTACATTCCCACCAACAGTGTAAGCGTTCCCCTTTCTCCGCAGCCTCTCCAACACTTGTTGTTTTCTGTCGTGTTAATTTTGGCCATTCTGACTGGTGTAAGGTGGTATCTTAGAGTGGTTTTGATTTCAATTTCCCTGATAGCTAGTGACGCTGAACTTTTTTTCATGTGTCTGTTAGCCGTTTGTATATCTTCTATGGAGAAGTGCCTCTTCATGTCTCTTGCCCATTTTTTGATGTGTTCATCTTCTTTTTGGGTGTTGAGTTTGAGTAGTTCTTTATAGATCTTGGATACCAGCTCTTTGTCTGTAGTGTCATTTGCAAATATCTTCTCCCATTCTGTGGGTTGCCTCTTTGTTTTGTTGA
>PITA01022119.1:0-31089 GCA_004023965.1 Spilogale gracilis | reverse complement strand
TCTTTGAAATGAAAACCATTTTTTTCAAAATGAAGAGAATAATATTCTGAAATATATCACTCAACAGTATCAAAAACCATTATACTGTATAAGTGACATTTAGAGGGTAAGGTCTGAAGTCCGTGAAGACAGGGCTAAGGGTACCCAGGGGCCTAGTTGTAAATATACGGAGTCCAGGAGACTAAGAGGGTATATACTTTGTCCCGTGATCACTAAAGAGGTAAGTACTATCAAGAATCAGAATCACATGATACATTTTCACTTTAGGAAAAAATGCATGAGAAAAATTAACCCTGGAAACTTTAATAGAAGGAGAAACCTAAACTGGAGCAGGGTCCGCAGGGATGATTAAAGGGGAACTGACTGGATAGGTCTACCAATGGTAGAATTCAAGAGGACTCAGTGGCTAATTAAATGTAAACGTGGAATAGAAAGAAGAGACTGGAACTCCATGCTTTCTAGTGGAATGACTGCACTATGCCTTTAGAGATAAAAGCAGCAAGTTTGTAAGGAAAGAGGACAATTTTGGTTTTGCATATGACAAGACCTTGGGTCTGTGGGACATCCCAGGACTGATGCTCATGGATTATGGAAATAAAGTCTGGAACAGAGCAAGAATTTCAGGCTATGGCAGAGATTCAGGACAAAGGCATCGCATCCTAGAGATGTCAAGTAGGAAAGTTTGAAAATGGAACCAATGTGCTTAATATTTAAGATATTAGTTTCACTGGATTAATGCGTGGTGACGTTGAGGTAGACTCCCCTTAAAATTGTGTTTAAATTCAAGATTTGGGTAATAAAAGGACGATTGTTGTTGTTGTTTTTTAAAAGAGATTTTATTTATTTGAGAGAGAGAGAGCATACAGGAGGGGAGAGGGGCAGAGGGAGAAAAGAAGCAGACACTTGGTTGAGCAGGGAGTCGGATACAAGGCGATCCCAGGACCCCAAGATCATCACCTGAGCCAAAGGCAGATGCTCAAATGACTGAGCCAAATGGCACCCCAAGAGAGGGTTTTTTGTTTGTTTGTTTGTTTGTTTGTTTAGAATATAGAGAGAAATTCATATAATGAAAGTATACTATAAATTCAAGCATACTACATAAATATAATGGACAGCAAAGAGAACACTCTTGGGATTTGGGCAACCTTATTAAAGCCCACTCACCCTCTTCAGAGAGTAACTGGGAGAAGACTGAAGAAAACATGTCTTTTGGTTAAATTCATGTATGTCTTTTAGGGAAATGAACAGTATATAAAAATAAACAAGTCTCAAATTTTCCAGATTTACCACCATTTCTCACACCTGTATAAATGTTTTGGGGAGGATACAAGCATCTTAAGAGTCAGAGCACCCAGTCCTGGCATTTATAACCCCCAGCATTATCGTCCACTAGTACAAAGTCCCATGGAAGGTCTCTAGGTTCTTTTGTTCCCACACAGGCTAATACTTAATGAGGACTCTACTTCTTGTTTAAATTCTACAGTTTGTTTCTTACTGAAAACAAAGGAACAGAAAACAAGCAATACTAAGTGCTGACAAGTCCCTGGAGACATACACTTCTCTTGTTCTTTAAAAGCTCTCAGTAGCCTTTGTGGAATTACCAAGTCTCATTCCAGAGACAAATAAAAAACATAGTTCTGTAGTGACAATTCCACTCACCTTTAAAGAAAAAAAATCAAGAAAACAAGAATAACTTAAAAGTCTAAATATTTTGTTTTAGGCTATATTTTACTTTTCATTCACCTCCAATCAATCTTGAAAACCTATTTTAACTTTTAAAATATAAGACTATAAGATATCAAAGGAAAAGCCCTCACCTAAAGAAAAAAAAAAAAAAAAAAGAATGTAACTATTGAAAAACCAGTCATAGAATGATGGTATTACTGTGGTTGTGATTTATCCTAAGAAGAAAAACCCAGTCTCACTGAAAACTCCTGTATCCCAGTTTGGCTCCTGTACAAACTAATTTCTTATAAAATGACTTCCTTTTCATACTCAGAAATAACAGGAGCTGAATTTATGCTATTTAGAAACAAGTAGATATTCGTAACTAAATCTTATATATAGGCATTCTGTCTCTGAGTGGACAGGTACATGGTTGATACCTCCCTCAGGTTTCCAAAGGCTATTTCCAGTCCTCATACCCATTTTCTTCTTCAGACAAGCCCCACACCAGTTTTGTGGAGTGTATATAAAACTATCCTCAGCCTGACATCTGCATATGCCTCCACAAGTTGTTAACTCCTTGTTATGCTGTACATTCTCTCATTCTCTTTAGAGCATCTGGCTGACACACTGAACACGAACACATGTGTAAAAATCTACCATGAATGTCTCAACTGCTTGTCCTCCCAGAGGAACTTCAGAATTTAACCAATGAGCAACAACAACAACAACAACAATAAAACTAGGAAAATGATTTTCTAATACTGGCCATTGGGAGCTCTTTCTATTGACTTTATGTACCCCCCTTTTTTAAAGATTTTATTTATTTATTTAACACAGAGAGATCACAAGTAGGCAGAGAGGCAGGCAGACAGAGGAGGAAGCAGACTCCCTGCTGAGCAGGGAGCCCGATGCGGGCCCGGATCCCAGGACCCTGAGATCATGACCTGAGCTGAAGGCAGAGGCTTTAACCCATTGAGCCACCCAGGCGCCCAATTTTATGTACCTTTTAACTGCTCCTATCATCGTGCTATTTTCTGACACTAGAAGATATTAGGAACATAGATAAATAGAAAGGTAGGTTAGGTAAGGTGGTATTGACAAATACATGTCTCTATCTCTCCATATATATCTGTGCCTTTACCTATAGCTCTATATCTTTCTTTCTTTCTTTCTTTCTTTCTTTCTTTCTTTCTTTCTTTCTTTCTTTCTTTCTTTTCTTTTCTTTCTTTCTTTTCTATCTATCTATATATCTATCTATCTATCTATCTATCATCTATCTATCACCTATCTTGTCTAAAGCCCTAGAATCAGCCATTTCTCCAAGAAGCCTCTCCCTTTTATCAGAGAATAGTATTTGAACCCCGGATCTAGGCCCTTGGTATGCTAATGGCTACTGGGGGTCACTATCTCTAGGCCTATTCAGCTAAAAGAACAAATATATATATATATATATTAGTATATATATACTAATTTTTGTATATACACAAAAGCATAAACAATCCTGTGTGTCACCATCTACTAAACATGAGTTCATACAGATGTCTTCAGCTTTATCCTTTGATTATTTGTAACCTCCAATTCCAACAATAAGAAACCTGGCTCCAACCTTCATTTATTTAATTGTTCAAATCCAGTATACATGTACAGCAGTATTGGAAGAGTTAACCTGTGCCCCCCTATGAGAAAAGAATGCAAGCTAGAATGCAGTGCTTGTTTGCAGTTCCTTTTTCTTATTAACTCATTTCTGAATTACTTAGGTCAGTACTTCCTCTGCATTCTCCAATAAGGTTCTTTCATAAATTTATAATGCAAGTAGATAGCTTTGTTACATTCAGCATTCTACCTTAGGATCCTCTGACTGCATAAATATATTTTCTTTTCAATTTTCATGCATTGTTTCACTCTTTCTGCTGTAAATTTCTATGGGCTGTGAAATACATAGTGATGTATATCCAACATTACAGCATCATTCAAACTAATATCACTTCCCTAAAATAACCCCTGTGCTACATCAATTTAGCCCTCTCCCCCAACCCTTAAAGCCCTAAAATCACTGACTTTTACCTGCATTATAGATTTGCCATTTCCAGAATGTCATATAAATGGAATCATACAAGATGTAGCCTTTTAATACTGGCTACTTCATTTAACAATATGCATTTAAGACTCATTCATGTCTTTTCATGGCTTGACAGTTCTTTTTTTATTTTTATTTTATTTTTATTTTTTTTAACATTTGAAAGATTTTTATTATTATTTATTTATTTGACAGAGAGAGAGAGAGATCACAAGTAGGCAGAGAAGCAGGCAGAGAGAGAGGAAGAAGCAAGATGTGGGCCTGGATCCCAGGACCCTGAGATCATGACCTGAGCTGAAAGCAGAGGCTTTAACCCACTGAGCCACCCAGGAACCTGACAGTTCTTTTTTTAATCATAGAATAATACTTCATTGAGTGGACATACCTCAGTTGGTTTAATCCATTTATTTGTTGAAGAGCACATTCTTTGCTTCCAGCTTTAAATAAACTACAGTAAACATTTTCTTTCTTTTTTTTTTTAATATTTTATTTATTTGACAGAGAGAAACACAGCCAGAGAGGGAACACAAGCAGGGGGAATGAGAGAGGGAGAAGCAGGCCTCCCGCCGAGCAGGGAGCCCGATGTGGGACTTGATCCCGGGTCTCTGGGATCATGACCTGAGCCGAGGCAGTCGCTTAACCAACTGAGCCACCCAGGCATCCCTACAGTAAACATTTTCAAGCAGGTTTTTGTGTGGACAAAGTGTTAAACTCATATAGGTAAATGTCTAATATCAGGATTTTTGGATCTTATGATGACTCCATGTTAACCTTTTTAAAAAGCTGCCCAAGTATTTTCCAAAAAGACTTTCTTGTTTTACATTAAAACCAGCAATCATGAACATTGCTCCTGTTCTGTATTCATGTTAACAATTGTTGTGGTCTTTTTTTTTTTCTTTACCTATTATAATAGTTATGGAGTGAGATCTCATTGATAGTTCAATTTGAATCCCATAATGAACACTTATATTGAGCATCTTTTCATATACTCACATACATTTGTGCATGTTTTTTGTAAGGTATCTGGACAGATGTTTCACCCCTTGCTTAACTGTATGTTTTCTTCTTTAAGAGTTCTTTGTATATTTCGAATACAAGACCTTTATTAGATACGTGCTTTGAAAATATATTCTTAGTTTGTGGTTTGTCTTTCATTCCCTTAACTTTCTCTTTTACAGACCAAAAGTTGGTTTTAATTAAAGTAAAACCAAATGTATCAATTATTTTAAAGATCATGCTTTTGGTGTTGTATCCAAAAAATCATTGTCAAAGCATAACTTTCCAGGTAAGCTTTTTTTTTTTTTTCTAGGAGAAAACAAGCATTGGATATGTTTATCAAGGGTACCATAAAGAAAGCAGAGCATAAATCTATTATAATAAAAATTTGGCTACAGTTTGATCGTAGGTTAGGTTAGGCATTACTGAGAAGCAAGGTATAACTACTTGCTAATTACTTCCCATTTCTATGACAAATATATATCTTTGAACATTAGGTTTGTTTGTTTTTTTTTTCCTTTAGCTTAGCATATTACAAGGACTGGTGTGAAAGTATATAGATATTTTTTCCAGTACTTTTCTCATTTTTTTTCCTGATTGCTATTGGTCAAAGATTTTTCTTGGCTTTAGTTTTAAGATTTGGGGAAAGTTTAGCTCACAGTTTACAAGTATTAAATTGGATTCTTAGGGGCTCTGCTCCAATTATTCTGCCTAAGTCTTTGAGTTTTTTGCTTGTAGGGATTCTGAGACCATAGCTAATTCTTTGGTTATTTCTTGAATTATACATAGTGTAAGTCCACTGACTTCCATATCAGCTATAATTTGATTATATGCTGGAGAATTTTCTGGGACTTCTGAAAATAGTTCTGCAGTACATTTTATCTGGTAGTTCCATTTGCAAATAGTTCTCTACCTATTAAATTTGCAAGTTTTTTTTTTTAATCAAACAGAGGAAGAACTGGTCTCCTGTAATAGTCCTAAAATAAGTTTCATGTTGAAACATGGAAAAGTGCTTAGGACAGTTAGAATTCTTCCTACTTGAGTAGATGGGTAATCAAAGGGATATGACAATCTATGTTAGTGGGCTCAATGGTAGATGCAGTGATATTCATGTAAAACAAGAAATCTGTATATCTGGAACCTCATCAAAACTATCCATCTTTTCTCCATGGAAATACTCTTTTATAATTTTGAATAGAAACAAGAAGGAAAAACAGGGTCAAAACTAAAATTTCTATATGCAAGTAAGAAAGCAGAATAAACAAACAGTCACTGCAAGAGTACTCACCCACATAATACACCTCCAAATCAATAGATCTAATTATATTTATTAAATATCTATATATATAAGGCCTTACAATAACACAATAAATTTATAAAATAAAATTATATGTTTTTGAATATTATTAAATTTATTATTCTAGAAAATTGAAAATCTCACATACTAGTCACAGAGAATCTGAAAATGAAACTAAGAAAACAATTATATGAACTATGTCATAAAATATTTGGAAATAAATTAAATAATAGAAAAACAGGATTTGTATGCTGAAAATTATAAAATACTGCTGAGAGAAATTATCAAGGATTTAAATAAGTGGACATCCCATAGTCATGACTCTTAAAATTTAATATCACTATAATAATAGCAATTCTTTCCATTGATGCATAGATTTCATGAAATCCCTATGTAAATGTTAGTAGGATTTTCTTCAGTAATCGACAATCTGATCTTAAACTTTATATGGAAATGCAAAGGACCCAAAGTACTTAAAAAAAAAAGTCTTGAAAGAGAAGAAAAACATTGAAAGACTTATATTACTTGATTACAAAGCATATTATAAAACTGCAGTAATTAATATAGTGTAGTATTGACATAAAGATGGGCATTTAGATTAATGGAGCTGAGTGGATAGTTCATCATCAATAAAGTCTAAAGTTTAATTTATATTTAATATTTTTTTAATAAATTTGCCAAGATAACTCAATGAGGAAAAATAATCTTTTCAATAAATGATGCTGGGACAATTGGATATCACAGGCACACACATACGCACCCACCCCACCCCCACACACATTGAACCCCTTGCCTCACACCATGTACAAATATTAACTCAACTAAGTAAATCATAGTCTAAACGTAAGAACACTATAAAAGAAAACATAGGTGAAAAAAAAATTATTGACCTTGAATTAGGCAAAGAGCTTTTTAGATACCAAAAGCATGAGCCATAAAGTAAAAACGATATTGAGAATCTTTCCATGTGTTTTTTAACCATTTGAATATAGTCTGAGAAATATCTAACCAAACCCTTTCCCTGTTTTTGAGGTCTTTTTTTTTTTTTTTTTTTTTCCCAAATTATTGAGCTAAAGGGCACCTGGCTGTTTCAGTTAAATGTCCAACTCTTGGTTTTAATTCAGGTCATGATCTCAGGGTCAAGGGATCAAGCCCTGCACCAGTCTCTGTACTCGGTGTGGAGTCTACTTGAGATTCTTTCCATTCCTCCTCCTCCCCCGACTCACACATGCTCTCTCTCTAAAATAAATAAATAAATAAATAAAATTTTAAGATACATATATTTACATATATATAAATTATTGAGCTAAGAGTTGTCTGTATATTCTAGATATAAGTTTCTTAATAGATACATGGTTTGTAAATATATTTCTCACATTTTGTTGTCTTTTCACTTTGTCTTTTGAAGCACAAAATTTTCCAGTTTGACAAACTTCAATTTATCTTTTCTGTTTTTAAATTATATTTGTGATTGCAGTGCTACATCTGAAAAAATGTTCCCTAACCTAAGGTTATAAAGATTACACCTATTTTCTTGGGGTGTTTTACTGTTTTATGTTTACGTTTAGGTCCTTGACCCTTTTTAAGCTAATCTTTGTGTATGGCTTAAAATACGAGTTCAAATTCAATTTATTGCACGTGAATATCCAGTTGGCTCAGTACCATGTGTTGAAAAGACTGTTCTTCCCCTAATTTAACTATCTTGGCTTTGTCTTGAAAAATCAATTGACAATATATTCATGAGTTTATTTTTGGATCCTTCAATTCCATTTCATTGATTTCTACATATCTACCAATCTTATTTCGTTGATTCCTATCCTATGTCAGTAACTTTTAACTTATTTTATTTCCTTTATTTCGCTTTCTTAAAATTGAGTTGTTTTTTGTTTTATTTTATTTTAGGTACAATGGTTAGCTAATTCATTTTCAAATATCCATACAGTATTAAAAATGCATTTAATGCTATGATTTTACTTCTAATTACCAATCTACTGACTCTGAATAAGATAAGCATTTAAAAAAAATAAAAAGAAAGAACATCTAAATATTCACTTTGGTTTTTATTTCATCTGAGAAACTAGTTTAGAAACTTGTTTTGTTGTATTACCACACACATACATTTTTTATTGTTATTTGTTTGATTTGTTATTATGCTTTCATTTTGTTGTTGACCATTGTTTTGTTTTGTTTTTCATTATGGTCAAAGATAGGTTCTGTATAATATTAAATGATTGGAATTTGTTGTAAATAGCTCTTAGATATAAAAAACTACCCTATGAATGGTTTCCTGATTGCTGCTCTGAAGGGCCTTGTGAAGAACACTTATCCTGAAACAGATTTTAAAAAGTCTTTAGTTACTAGAGATTCTGTCATGTCTCAGAAAAATTGTTCATACTTCTAGCACCAAAAAATGTTTTCCTAGAAGCATAATTCATAGTACCTTTTACCTGGGAGCCCTAAAGCTCACCTCTAGCTTCACTACAAGAAGTGAACATGGATCCAGAGTTTCCATTCCTATGTACATGGAGCTAATATTGACACTCCTTTGGCATTGAATCTCCAGGCCCTAATAGTGATATCAAATCCTAGGGCAGGACAGCCTCATCTCCCACTCATTAGTAAGTGCTTACTTTCTACTTTTCTCTTTATTAATTGAAAATACATAGTTTAGGGGTGCCTGGGTGGCTCAGAGGGTTAAGCCTTTGCCTTCAGCTCAGGTCATGATCTCAGGGTCCTGGGATCAAGCCCTACATCGGGCTCTCTGCTCAGGAGGGAGCCTGCTTCACCCTCTTTCGCTGCCTACCTCTCTACCTATTTGTGATCTCTTTCTGAAATATAAATAAATAAAATCTTTAAAAAAAAGAAAAGAAAATACATAGTTTAGTGTATATGTGTGCATTTATACATTTTATAAAGCATCCAATGCATTTACAGCACAAAGGGAATATTTAGGCCTATGCCCAAATTAGTTTTTAACACAAAAGCTTAGTGAATTGTTTTTTAAATGCATTGTGCAGATTGATCTATGAAGATTTTATGCCTTTTGCATGAAAATTGGTCTATAGTTCTGTCTTCATCCCAGAGTTTAACTAATTTATCTTTTTTTTTCCTTAGAGAAATAATATCATTGAAACCTGATTTATAAATCTCCAGTGTGATAATTAAAGTTGGTATAAATATTCACTGTAGATATAGATTGAATAGACACAGTGGAGCTTTAAGGTATTTTCCAATCACAGCCCGAGATATATTCAATTTTATCTACTATCGCATTAAATAATTATCTCTAATTATATAACACTTTCATTTATAATATTTTTCCTTTCTCTTACATCTGCAACCGTATACTTCACTGCATCTACTGGGGTTAACAAAAATTCTCTTTGAAATTGAATCTTCTTTGTCAGCTAAAAAGAAAACAAAAGTAGGTATGCTGTGTGCTAAAAGTAGAAATTGGAGGGATGTAACATTTAAATAAGGATACAAATGTAGCATTATCTCTATGTATATATTTCTGTATGTTTTGTAATACATACATACATATTATCTAGAGAATCATATAAACTAGACAATAATTCTTCTTCTTTTTTTAAGATTTTATTTACTTATTTGAGAGAGAGAGAGAACAAGTGGGGTGAAGGACAAGAGGGAGAAGCATACCCTCTGCCTAGCAGGAATCCTGGGACTCTGGGATTATGACCTGAGTTGAAGGCAGACTCTTAACCAACTAGGCACCGCAGTAATTATTCCCTTTTAATTGAACAAGAACTAGGTACAGATTGGTTTATAGTTTGTAAAAAGCCACATAGTATATTTGATTCAAATATAGTTTTACTCCATCCTTTCCGTTGTATCTACCACACTGCCAATAAGAATGGCTAATTCCTAACAACGAATCTTGGAACATTGAAAATAAATAAATTAATTAAAAAAAAAAGAATGGCTAATTCCTGAACTTCATAGTGCAGTAGTCTCTGTCTCTAACTGTGACATTACTGAATGTAGGATTTGTTCAGTCTTTAATTTAATTAATCACTGCAGTGACTAGATATTTGCTCTTCCTTTCAGCCCTGGAATGCTGAAAATACCCTGTTTACTACTCTTACGGTAGGTGTGGCATATTAAATTATTGTTCAACAAATATTCACTACCTCCCTTTGACCTACATGGGAAGAATATATTTCTGTACTTGTCTGATGTTATGCATAGACATGTGACTAGCTTTGACGAATAAGATGCTAATGGGCATGACTTAAACAGAGGCTTAAAATAATCTTGCATAAATGTGCTCATGCCAAGACAAGAATATGGCATGGGTAGCCTATTTAATGAACTCAAATGGGCTGTAGTTAAATATAAAAAGAAATATGCCTCAAAAAGAACTGTAGGTACAGCTTTAGTAGATAGAGTTGATTAGTATTAAATCATGGAAAAATTACAAACTTTTCTGAGAAAGGCTTATTTACAAATGAACTGCCAACCTGATCTAAAGAGTTCTAGACCATTTAAGTCATGAAATTACCACTGGTCCTTTAACTTCTAGCAGGCAAGAAGCAGGCTGAGAAAACCGCTCAACCATAGGTAAGAAAATGTTCTCCGTTGACTTTTCAGGAGTAGCCCACGAGGATGAAGGCAAAGGAAGAATGCTGTGAAACAGCAGTGTCAAGAGGTATATATATATAAAAAAATACCCTGGGAAGTCCCTCTGAAGAAGCAGAATCAGGGCTTAATTGAGAATATTTCCTAACTTCAATAGAGTGGTACCTGGGAAATCTGCCCACTGAGATTTTAGGATTTCTATAGACTAGTGAGTGTTAGAAGCCTCCCGTCATTCCCCTAATGTGAGTTTTTACTGAGATAATAAACTTCTACGTTTCTCTATTCTTTGTTGTATATCCATTGCCAAAATATACTTGTTTTTATAGTTCATGAGCCTCTAGTTTCTTTTCCCTCTCTTTTTAGCCAAATTTTACTTGGTGTAACTTTCATGAATGAATCTTCACAGCTGTGGAATGGGTGGTTCCTCTCCATTTCCAGCAGTTCCTGTGGTTGTGAGTATATCCTGGTCCTTCTGAACCAAGTTATCCTCTGTGGGAACCTGAGTGGTGGTACATCTGAAACTAATGTAACATTGTGTGTTGGTTATACTTAAAAAAAAAAAAAAGATTAATGAGAAAAATAAGATGGAAAATGAAATTGAAAAAGTAGATAGAAGATAAAAATACTGTGGAAGGATTAATAAGACCACAATTTTGTCTCTTCACAGATAACCAAAGAGAACCTGATGAAGAAGATCATGAATCACTGATGTTCTAACTACAAAAGAGCAGTTTGCTGCCTACAAAGACTGCTTGTTCAGGAGGCCATGCAGCAATGGGTAAAACTGCATATTTTAGGCATTTTGAGCGTTACCTTAAAATAGACCCTAAGGCTAGTTGCCCGAGTTAATAATACATACTGAAAAAATCCTGTCTGTAAGGCAGTGTGTAAATTCTAGATGTCTTGAGTCAGAACTATGGCAATGGGTCATCTCAACTTCTTTGTGTACTTGACCATCAATACACTTCATCTTAATCAAATCACCCTTGATATATCCTATCCTATTATTCCAGTTCTTATACCTATTTGATATTATCTTCTCTGAAACACAATCATAATTGCTACTGAGAAAAAGTAATTGGAAAATACCCCACATATTGTTGTTATTTGAAGATCTCAAAATACTGAACAAATATTTAATAAACATATCTTGGATCCTCATCATTGAGATTAATATAATACAACACCTGACTTCATTATTTTTACAGTCTGGCAGGGGAAAACGGATGTATAACTAAAGAAGTGTTATAAAATATGTCAAGTTCTATAATAGAGGCATATAAAAAAGTATGTGTTATTCTAGTGAATTTGTATAAAAATTACACATACACAATATATATGCACATACATATTTATGCATACACATATGTATAAGAATATATAAAGAAAAATATTGTACTTGTACTCCATATTTTGTATGCAAAGATGTAATGTCATAAAATTGTCAATTACTCTAAAATTTTCATGTAATTTTTCCCAAATAAGTTGCATTTTCATTTTTATATGAAAAAGAAACAAAAACAAAACTAGAGATCTAGTGAAAAATCTGAAAAGATTAGCAAATGAATAACCACCTTACCCTAATAGATAATACTCTAAATATACTGATTTTTGTATTTATAGATGATTAGACCAATCAATTCTGGCATTAATAACATTTTGGGACAGATAATTATTTGTTGGGAGGGCTAGCTTCTCCATGCATTTTAGGGTACTTAGTAACATCTTTTACCTCTACCAACCAGAGAACACTAGCATCCATCTGGTTGTTTAAGAAAAAAAGTATCCAGACATTGCCAAATGTTCCCTAGAGGGCAAAAATTATTGCCTTTAAAACCACTGATCTAGATCTTTTGTTAAAATGCAAATAGATATCTCACTCCTTGAGATTCACCAATAACTTGTCAACACATTGAAAGCCCAATGTCATTACCATGTCCAAAAAAACCCTACACAATCCAACTCCAGTTGTCTTTCCAACTTCACCTTCAATGACTGCTCCATTATTACTGTCTTATAGCTGTCTTAGCCCTTGCTATTCCTGGAGAGGCTGTTGTGGCTGGTGTGACAACATGGACAGGAACGAGAGGGTAAGGAGATGGTGAGAGATGAAGAACAAAAGAGATGGGAACAGGAGGGACAAAGTGGATGGTATCCAAGCAATGCCAATTTTATTCAGGGCTACAAGTCATTATATACTGAGCAGTGCACAATCCCCATATCTCTTTCCCAATTACCGGTAAGAGACCCCATGACGAAGATTCTCTTTGTTCCTACCAAAATCCCATCATTAAAGATCAAAGGAGGCACAGCATGTGCCCATAAATGTGATTAGTGCTCTTTAGGGAGTATAGCACGTTCCTACATATCTACGTCTATATCAGAACACGGTTAACTGGTCTTTGTCTTGCAAGAGCAGAGGTCCAGATAGGCGGGCACCAGGCTCAACTATTAACTCTAGCCTATCCCAGATCGAACACCCAGGCTGGCAAATTTAGGAGCTCTTACTCAACTGTTGATGCCAGCCTGGCTCTGGGCTCCCCACAAGAGGACAAGCATGTCCCCTTTCTCTGGAATATTCTCAAGAAATTTCTATGGGATGCCTGGGTGGCTTGGTGGGGAGCCTGCTTCCCCCTCTTTCGCTGCGTGCCTATCTGCCTATTGTGATCTCTCTCTCTGTCAAGTAAATAAATAAAATCTTAAAAAAAAAAAAAGAAATTTCTACACCTTCACTCCAAGTTTCACCTCTTCATCTTATTATTTTCTGTTGCTCCATTAGTACATGAACCCTGTGAGGACAAGGGCTTCCAGTTGTTTGCTATTATAATCTTATAACCTAAAAGGGTGCCTTGAATGTAGAAGGAACTCAATTACAACCCCTAATTTCATTATGTCTGCTCTCTGGTAAGGGAAACAAATGTATAACTAAATAACATTTTTTGAAAGGATACATAAATTTCTATAATAATGAAATAGGTAATTTTTAAAAGAGGTAATTAATTAAGTTATACACAATAACCAGAGAAATAAAATTGTAGGGAGTAGCTTCTATATCAGGTATGTATGTATGGCAAAAAAAAAAAATCAAAAATAATTTTTGTAGGCAGTAATGAAGGTAAACAAAAAGTCTTATATATAGTTACTAGTGCTGCTCAATGTTATAAAATGTTTCAAATGCAAAATGGGAAAAATATTGTAGTTGAAAAAAATTATAGTTCAAAATGTGCATGCTCTGTCATGTCATCTTTTTAAAGGAGATTTAACTGACTTAATTTATAGGTAAGTTCCTTCTAGAAAATGTTGTACATTTGCACATGGAGATGTATTTAATGAGTACCATTGCTCAATTTTCAGTAACAAAGAAAAATTCAGAAAATCTACCAAAATTCAATCAACATACAAGTACATAGAATTTGTATGTTAGACTATTTATAGCAACAAAATAGTTACATTCTATATAGTTATCAGGCTTAATCAACCTTAATGTAACAAAGTCTCAAAATAATATTAAGTTATGAAATTAAGTCAGAGAACAATTAATTTATCATATGTTCCTTATGTATTTTGCTAAGCTAAAAAACAGTAAACAAGCTATAGTGTGTTTATAAAAATATGCAGAACATAAGACTATGGAAGGGAGAATACTCATTAAACTCACAATGGTCACAACTGAGAAAGTTCAAAGGTTATCCCTGTGGGTGAGAACTCAGGGTATTTTAATCCCAACTGTACTCTGCTTACTCTCTTTCTAAGAAGAAACAAAATAATGAAGCGAATATCACAGTATTAATATTTTTTCTGAATGAGGATACATGGATGATATACATGAACTGATATTTTGTTTGAATTTTCCAAAAAAGTTTGAAGTACAGTTGACATATGATGCTATATAAGTTTCAGGTATACAACATAGTGACTTGACAACTCCTCGGATTACCCTGCTCACTACCATAAGTGTAGCTACCATCTGTCACCACACAACATTAGTACAGTATTATTAACTATATTCTCTAAGCTATATTTTTAAATCTCTTTGTGGTTGTGTTTTGAAGGAGAATAAAGCATAAGTTCAGTTCAATATTTATTAAATAATATTTATTTGCCAAGCAGCATGTTAGATGCTAAATCACAGAAAGTGGGACCATCATTTGCGTACAGAAGAAATTAAAACTGAATCTGAATGAGAAAAAATGGTAAGATAAGAAAACAGAAACATCATTACCAACAGTGGAAAGAGTATATGTCCATATCTCTTGAGGTACTTTAAGATGAATACTGTCTTAGTATAGACAAAAATAATGCCATACTAAAATTTCTTCAAAGAGCTATGAAGAAGTCACAGATGGCTAAAAATAAGGAATTCTCAGAATCTTTGCTTAGTTCACCATTATTTTTTATACACTTCTGAAATATTTTAATATATGATAAGTGACTCATCCAGGCTCAAAATATTAAGGTACATCTCTGGTTGCACTGGAACATAGAAGACATAGAAATTAATTTAATAACTGCCTTGACAATTTTTATGATTGCTCTGTTTACCTTAGATTGAATTAAGTTTCTAAGGTTAGGACTGAGTCAAATTGACACACATTTCTTACAAAAACAGAAACAAAACATAAAGGTAAAAATACCCAGCACACCTCTATCTGTAGGGCATTCTAAGAAAGTGCCAAAAGAAAATTAATGAAGGAAGTCAAGAATGTTGGAAACCTAAGCATTTAAAGAGGTTTGTGAACAACAATACATGAATAATTGTTTCATCGCTTGGGTTTTATGGAGAACACTTTCTTCTATTATCTTGATCCATCTGAAAACGGCCCCTCCTTTGTGATATCAACTAGGAAGAATAACTTATTCTTCAAACTGTTTCAATTGTAGTACAATTACAGAATCTAACACAAATAACAGCGAAAACTAACATTCATTCTGAATTTTGATGAGTGCAAGAACCAATTGTTTTTTCTTGACTGGGGCATCCTGTCACTCTTACTTCTCAGCCTAATAGCAAAATACTTATCTTTGTTTCTCTACCACTGACGTATGAACTACGGCAAATAACTATAAACCCAGACTCCAAACAAATATTATGACACTACAACCACTGGGTTATTATTCGGATCTTTTAGAATATAAGTCTAGGGATTCATTTTACTTGTTATCTCTTATTAGTGCTGGTAGATTGCCATAGCATATTGCTTGAGTAAATAAATCAATCTTCTTGAAATCTAAATAGTGTAACAAAGAGCCCATTATTTTTGGTATATGTGTTGTGTATGTACTTACTTGGATGAAGTATACAGTTTGTGGAAATTGGTTACATATTATAATGCTGATGATTAGTTCTGCCTTGATCAGAATGTTAATCGCTGAAGAATTAGAAGTTGACAATCTTGAGAAATATTGCTGCAAAGAAAAGTAAAGGAACTTGCAAAGAGAAGATACCAGTTAGAGACAGAGTATGAAAGAGAAAAAAAAGGGAAGAAAACGGTAGAAATTAAGGAGAATCGAGAAGAATCAGAATGCACATCAACTTGACCCATTCTGAGGAAATGTGCCAAGCAATCAAGAAACTATGTTTTACTTTACTAAGAGACAGGAATACTCTCGATGTAAGAAACACATAATATGGGACGCCTGGGTGGTTCAGTTGGTTAAGCGACTGCCTTCGGCTCAGGTCATGATCCTGGAGTCCTGGGTTTGAGCCCCCCATCGGGCTCCCTGCTGGGTGGGAAGCCTGCTTCTCCCTCTCTCACTCCCCCTGCTTGTGTTGCCTCTCTAGCTGTGTTTCAATCTGTCAAGTAAATAAATAAAATCTTCTTTAAAAAAAAGGAAAAAAGAAACACATAATACTACCCAGTCCTTCACCCAGTTGCCATAGAGACACTCTCTCCTGATACTTTCAAAAAACGGAAGACATTTAAAAATGAACAAAACTGGAAAGTAACAGCCCTATGTAGCTACTTTAAGAAGAAAACAGAAAATGTGAATTAAAACAGGTTAGCTAAAGAAAATATCCTCCCAAGGGACAATAAAACAGGGGAAAACAAACAAATGCACACAAAATAACAAAGGCAAAAATTTATAGCATTACTTAAGGAAAAGTAAATAAATAATAAATAATTAGTTGATGGGAAGGGAAATGAGGGGGAAAAACTCAGGAAGATGTGAAATGAAAATTTTGCATACTCAGAAAGAAAGGAGAAAAAGGAAAAAAATTAACTCAGTAGAAAAGCATAAATTTCAAGCTGACTAAGGAAAAGTAGATTTAGTGGAAAATATACTGAGACACTGAGAAATGGCATGAAAAGAACCAAGAAAATAAAAATAAAATCATAAAAGAGGTAAAAGGCATCACATAGAAAGTGATATTTTAAAAAGGCAAAAAAAAAAAAGTCACTTATGTGTAATTGGATTTCTTGTAGAAGAAAAAGAAAACACTGAAACTTAATATTTAAAATTATAATCCAAGAAAACTGTAAAAATTAAAGGTCTGAATCTACATGCTATAAAGGCCCATTACAAAAGGGGGGGGGGATGACAGAACATTCAACCCCAAAATAAATTCTAGTAAAATTACTGTGAAGATAGGAGAAAAAAAAGTTTTTTGAGCCTCCAGGCAAGACGAAGTCACTTACAAAGAAAAGACAAGTTTACAACAAACTTCTAGACAACAGCATAGAAAGAAGAGAAAAGAGCAAAATTAAAAAGAAAACAAAAACAAAACTTTAAGAACACAAAGTGCTGACCTAAGATTTCCGAACCAGTCAAGCTGTCAACAAGATATCAAAACAAAGAAACTCAGAATTCAGATGGTTCAACTCATAGGACTTTCCTAGGAATCCACTGAAGAATAAACTTTAGTCAAAGAAGAGAACTCTGGACCCTGCAAAAGACCCAATGGTAAGCAAAGAAATGGATTTAATTGTGGATACAAGATTAAAATGAAAATGGACAAGAGCGTATGAAGAGTAAAGGATATTATATGTTCTCACATAGTAGAAATGAAAACAGAGTTAAGAGTCCCCAGAAAAAGAAAGTGAGGTCCTTAGGCTACCTGATTTCTGCCTTACCATCTCCACTTGCCTTCTTGTACAACTTCCTAGGAGGTGTTAGAATTACAAAGAAATGCAAAAACCTTAGTAGTTAAGGATTCCAGGTGAACAAAGGGAATGCAAAAATCAACCATCTCTACCAGGCCTGGAAATAGCCCACCCAAATCAGAGACAATAGATCACTGGTAAAACTTTGGGTGCTGTTTTCAAATTAAGAAAGGCCCTGTATTCCTTACTTGACATATAGAGCCCAAGACCCCAACCAGTTTTTACCTGTCCTGGTAGCAAGCCCATTGCTTTTCCCTTTTCTGACAGTTATGTCTCTTCATTATAATGTTAGAGTCTCCGTCCTGGGGAGATCACAAGTTCCATGAATGTAACACAATATGTCAGGCATGTATAGGCAGGTGTTGGAAGAGATCTTTTGCCCTCTTTTAGTTGCAATGACAAAGCTCCCTTTTCTGATTATTCATCCTAACCCTAATTAAAAAGAACCCCAGTCACCCCAGAAAGTCACAGCTTTGGAAGTTATTCCCAGGATCTCTTAATCTGCTGTAAATAAAGTCTCCTTCCTGTGAGAGCTCCACCTGTGAAGTCTCTACCTATAACTCACCAAGGGATGGAGTCACAGTAGTTCAGTTAAGAGAAATGAAGATTTTTTGTTTGTTTGTTTGTTTAAACAGGAAAGGGATTGAGCAAGACACCAGAAACTAGAATAAGCTAGCTCATGAGGGCACACAGGTAACAGGTAGAAATGAACTGGTAAAAAAAATGACGTAGACAAATCAAATAGGAAAAGCATAAACAAGGGAAGAGGGGATGAAGGCCATTTCCAAACAGTATTTTAATGTAAAGATAACTACAACATAGACACAAAGTGTCCTAAATATGAAATTTTGGTGTTTGTGGGGGTTTTTTGGTGTTTTTCTGTTTTGTTTTATCTTAAAGAGAGTGCAAGAAAGCAAGAGAATGACCCCATAAGACTGAGATGAAGAGAATCAAGAGAGGACAGGAAGACAGAAAGATTGCAAAAAGAACCACAGTCAATATAAACACGTGCAGGAAAATAACACAGAAGAATATGATGCAATTGGGCTAAGATACATAAAGAAATGTTAACATGCCATGTATTTCCTCTGACAAAGTTTGTTAATAGCATGTACTTTTGATAAAATATGTTGAGAATGATGATTAATCTCTGTCGTCCTCCCAAAATTCAAAATCACAGTTTTACCATGAGAAAAACATTAGACAAACCCAAATTGAGGAGCATTCTATAAAATACATGAACAGTACTCCTCAAAAATGTCAAGGCCACCAAACCAAAGACTGTTTACTGTCACAGTCTAGAGAAACCTAAAGAGGCCTGGTAACTCGAAGTAATGTGGTACCCTAGATGGGATGCTGGAACAGAAAAAGAATATTAGGGTATACTGAGACAGAGAACTCTAAGAACTCCATAAAAAACTGTTTTTGCCCCTTTTCCTGCTTTTAGGACCTGCCCCTACTTTATACGTGCCTCATAATGTAAGTAATGTATGTCCTATTTGTAAAGGACAAAGAATTAATGATTTCTTTAGAATAGATAACATCTAAGGAAGGACCAAGTGAAAATGACCAAATAGAACCATCATATGTGCATTCGAGACCACCAGAGCTAGACCTCTCAACACTAAGACTCCTAGCTCCAAGGAATAACACCTGGGCCCTTATCTTTGTTTTAACCCATTCCTGGGTGCTTAAAAGGACACTACATCAGACCACAGTCTTCAATAAAAACCTCCAGACCCCAAGCAAAGAGGAGGACCTCTCCTTTCCTTTCTGAGTCTCCCAGACCCTCTATCTGTACCTGTACTGTCTCTATACCTTCAATAAACTCTGTTTTCACCTCCTGCTGGTTTGTGTTTGATTTCTAGCCTGCATGCAGCCAGATACCCTTTTGGCTATACCAGTGGGACCCTTCTGGGTCCTCAGTCCCAGCCTGCTGGTATCAAAACTAGTAGAATGCAAAGTATGGATTTAATTAATAATAATGTATCACAATTGGCTCATTCGTGGTAATAAACATACACCAGGAATGCAAAGTATTAATGGGAGAAATGGTATGTAATATAAAGGAGCCATCTGTTCTGTGTTTGCAATTTTTCTCCAAATATAAAGCCCTTGGAAAGTTTATTTAAGTTTTAAAAGAATAAGAGAATATTATAAACAATTTTCCAATGAATGTTTCCAATTTACTTAGTATGAACTAACTCTTTGAAAGACACAAACTACCAAAGCTCATTCAAAATGAAATAAATGAAATAGGATGCTATCTGTAAATAAATAGAATTCACAATTTAAAATTTCAAATGAATATTTCAGGTCTGATTGGCCTCACTGGTAAATCTACCAAAGATGTAAGGGACACTATAACCTATTCTTAAAACAAAAACAACAACAACAAAAAGCTTCCAGGAAATAGAAAAGAAGGAAACACTTCTCAATTCATTTTATGAGGCCAGCATTATGGTGATATCAAAATAACACAAAGGCACTAAAAGAACAGAAAACTATAGAGCAAATCATACAACAAAATATAGATAGATATCACAAACAAGATAGATTCATAACGTGCATGCAAGATTGGTTTAACATTCAAACAAATCAGTATACATAATCTATCATTCAAATGGAAACAAAAAAAAAAATCACAAAATAATATAGCAAAAAAGCACTTACTGGATCCTAACACCCATTCAACAAAGAGCTCTCAGTAACTAGGAGTAGAAGAAAACTTCTCAGTCTGATAAAGAACCTACTTGGGGATCCTTGGCAAGACTGGAAACTAGGCAAAGATGTCTTCACCTAATAACACTGACAGGAAGTCCTACACACTGTTAGCAAGGCAAGAGAAAGAGTAACTGTTTTAATACTTTATCTCTGTGGAAGAAGGAAGGAGAGACAGGCAAAGAGAAAAGGGGAGGGAAGAAGGTTTTATCTTTTCTCTGAAGCTTCAGTGCTGGCTAACAATATCCAGACCTCATCATAGTACTTCTCAAGGTATTTTTTTCAAAGACATTTCCTTTTATTTAATTAAATGCCAGTTAGAACAATACTTTCACTTTCCACAGATAATGGAAATGTTTCTAGGAATCTCAGCTCATCTCTCCTTGGCACAAAATCGTACACATGCAAGAAGAGCTCAGTTGATCACTACAGTTTGGACTGTCATCTGACAATGGGAATGGAAAAGTACAGCTACCCATTAAATGCACCTCCTATTGACCTTCATGCCATGAATCCTTTTCAGAAATGTATTTTTTCAGTGTTTTCTAGCTGTTAGTCATGACCCATTAAAGTCTCAAGGCTGTGGCATTTTTTTTAAATAAAGCAGAGAGACATAGATCATTAAAGATATATGAATGTGGGTACTTCACATAATGAAATACTATTAACAGTTTTCTGAAAACTTTGGCTTGGTGTGTATGTGTGTGCCTATATAACATTTACATATGGGAGTTTTGGATTACTACATTTATTTTTATGCCAATTAGCAATAAAAATGTGCAAAATAAACCACACTAGGTGTTTGCTAATTATTTTCGCAAAAAAAAAAAAAATAGGGTTTTCCCTTACTGATAGCTAAATGCTTGTTTTTATTATCAAACTGAGAATTTATAAACTGTTTTATTTTTCACTGTAAAGATGCCTTACTATGAACCTCATATTTTAATGGAAGGTTTTCTTAAATTTTCATTTGTTTCAAAGCTTTTTGCCTTGCAAGCTGGAAAGTATGCCTTTTGTGGATGCATATAGTAGAATAAATGCTGTTAACGTAGCCATAATACAACTTTACCTATTCTGAATAGACTAAACAAATAATTTAATAGGCTCTCTAAGCAACCAAAACAGTTACCACAAGTGCATACATTAAAATCTATGTAGGTTATTCCTAAGAAGAAACTTAAGTTCTCATAACAAAATGTAAGTATTTCTATTATACACAACATGCACTTGGCCAAAGAAATTCCAAGTACACCAACAAAATGGTTGTTTTCTGCAACTATTAAATGTTCATTAAAGGGGCTTGAAATAGTAGAGAAATTTTTAGCCCTTTCTGTATTATTTTAATTATAAAAGCAAATCAAGAGCTTTCTATTTTAGAAAACATAACTAAGTGTGTGATTTTCACTTGAATAGACCTTGTGCATTTTAGGTTGAAATGCTAAGAGTAAGTTTTATTTCTTTTGGTGGAGGGTAAAATATATATAACAAAAAATGGTTAAAAGGGGAAATTTTATAAGGTATAATTTGGTGGCATTAATTTCATTCACAATGTTATATAGCCATCATATCACTATTTCCAAAACCACTCCAAACACCATGTCCAAAGCCACTCTGTAGTCATTAGTCAACAACTCCCTATTCTTCCCTATCCTTGGCCCAGATAACCTGCAATCTACTTTCTCTCCCAGTAAATTTGCTAATTTTAGATATTTTATATAAGTGAAATCAAAACATTCATCCTTTTATGTCTCACTTATTTCATTTAGCATGTTTTCAAAGTTCATTCATGTTCTAGCATGCATCGGAACTTCATTTTTATTACTGAATAATATTCTATTCCATTCTGTTATATAATACCACATTGGTGACATTATAATCCATTTATCTATTGATTTATCTATAAACACCTGGATTATTCCCACCTTTTGTCTATCATGAATATGTTTCTACAAACATTCATGTACTAGCTTTTGTTTGATTCCTTGTTCCCAAGTATTTGGGAAATATCACCTAGAATTAGAATTACTGTGTCATATGTGTCTCTGTTAGTTTTTTGAGAAATTGATTTTTCCACAGTGGCTATCCCAGTTTACTTTCCCATAACATTCCCAGGAGAATTCCAATCTCTCCACAGCCTCCACACTTACTTATTTTTTTTTTTTAAGATTTTATTTATTTGACAGAGAGAAACACAGCCAGAGAGGGAACACAAGCAGGGGGAGTGAGAGAGGGAGAAGCAGGCTTCCCGTTGAGTAGGGAGCCCAATGTGGGACTCGATCCCGGGTGTCCGGGATCATGACCTGAGCCGAAGGCAGTTGCCCAACCAACTGAGCCACCCAGGTGCCCCCACACTTACTTATTGTTATTATTATCATTCTTGTACATGTGAAGTGGTACTTCATCACGATTTGGATTTGCATTTCCTGAATTACTAATAATATTGAGCATTCTTTTTTAATATGCTCTTGCCATTTGAATACCTTCTTTGGAGAAATATCAATTTAAGTCCTTAGAACCCATTTTCAATTGGGCTTTTTATTTTTGAGTTGTAGGAGTTCTTTATAAAATACAGATATTAAACTCCTACCAAATAGGATTTATTTTCTTCCATTCTGCAGTTTATCTTTCCACTATGTTGATAATGCTTTTTAATGGATGAATATGTTAAATTTTGATGAAGATCAATTTATTTATAATTTTTCCTTGTTGCCTACGTTTTTGGTGTCTTATCTAAGAAACCGTTGTTAGGGGTAAGGTCACGAAATTTTCCTCTGTAAGTTTTCTAATGAAACTCTTAAGTCTTCAATCCATTTTGACTTACTTTTCTTATGTCACGGCAGGTAAGGATCCACCTTCTTTCTTCTGCATATAAATATCTAGTTTGACCAACATCATTTGTTGAAGAGAGGATTCTTGTCACATTTGATGGTCTCAATGCCCTTGTTGAAAGTCAATTGACCATATATTTGAGGGCTAATGTTTACAGTAAAAAAATCAATAAAAATATAATTAGTTATAATGTTTTTGTTTTTTTTTTTTTTAGATTTTATTTATTTATGTAACAGAGAAAAACACAACTAGAGAAGTAACACAAGCAAGGGGGCGTGAGAGAGGGAGAAGCAGGCCTCCCTCTGAGCAGGGACCTGATGTGGGGCTCCATCAGGGAACTATGGGATCATGAGCTGAGCTGAAGGCAGACGCCTAAGGACTAAGCCACCCAGGTGCTCCTATAATGTCTTTTATTATACTTGGAAGCAACACTGGAGCAGAAAATGCTGACCTAAATATTTAGCATGGATAAAAATCTAGAAGTAGGAAGCATTTAGAGTAAGGGTGATCAATTCCATAATAATTCAGTAAACTTACTAGATGAACACAGACAAGTTCTTGCCCTTTCCCCAAAATGTAAAGAGGAATGCATTTTAAACAACCATCTAAAAGCCAAGCCTAGAATACAAGTGTGTCTGTGGCTGGTGGAGACTTTAAAAAGTAGAAACAATTAGAAAGGAAATGACAATTTATTTAAAAAGTAAAACCAACATTCACAGAGAAAGTAAGTTTCAGTTCCACCTCCTTATAAAACTTTCTTTCAGAAAACTTAGGGAAGTGTCACTGCATAAAACATTGGTTTGTCAAGCTCATTAGAATATGGGTCAGGCTGATAAATTATACTGGAAATGGCAAAACTACAAAATGCTATGTCTCGTATAGCTACATCAAACGACTATTTGTACAAAATTCAGCCTCATGCACTTAAAACTGGATTCATTTCTTTCTGATTTTATTGAACAGGAATTACCATTAGAGTGGACACTAAGAGACCTTGTTTTTTTTTTTTTTTTCCATATCCTGCCACAATTTTCTTTGACACCTTAGAAAGTAATTTAAACTCAATAAAATGAAGATAATTGCACTTACCTCACAGAGATGTAGAGAGCATTAATGAGATCATGTCTACAAAGTGATTCAAAGTCTTTAGTTGGTAATATAAATAGCAAGCATAACTATATTTTTCCAGATGTCTAATAATGATGACTATAAATATGATGAACTGAAAAGTTAAAAGGCTGCCAGTAAAAGTAAAATGTTTTCATTTTAATTGCTAGGTATTTAAATGTTCCCTCTTGCATGTTTGGATTATAGAAAATGCACAGAAATGTTAATTATGAGTTCCATTTTAATAAGGACATGTCCCCCAAGTTTAGACTCAAGAGTACTTAACTTCTACCCAAATAGGGAAAAACTCAACTACCTCCTCTTTGCAATTACATTTAATAAATCACTGTAGAAGTTTAATGAAATAAATCATAGCATAAATTTTAATGAAACCTATACATTACTTCTTCAAAATGCTTCTTATTCTGAAATAGAAGATCATGGCTTTAGTTCCAAGTCCCATTACTCAATTGTCATACTTTCAATGTGTCTTTATTCTTGAGCTGATAAAACCAAATATTAATATCCTCTATTCGGTTCCTATGCTGTTAAATATTTCTCAGGACAGAAATACTTGTAATCAGACCCAAACTATTTTTAAGTTCAGAGCCTACACTATAATCCTACTGCTGTCAACCATTTGTGAATTTAAGTACTTATCTTTGAAGCTGAATTGCATTTTACATTAAATGAGCCAGAAATAGCAATGTTGATTCTAACAGGAGCAGGCATGATAATCTCCTGGCAAAGACACTTTTCAAAGTACTGAATCTTGGCAGCTATGGCGGTTCACTGTCTACTGTACTTGGCCCTGGGATAGGCATTGCAGACAGGGACTTTGAAATGAGACCAGACATTAGGTCTGGATTCAATAAATACCAGAGTAAAGGAGGTCACTCTCTACAGCAACCAGCAGGGTAATTGCATCCTACACAACAGCCGGATTCCTTGTCATGTCCCATGAGGGCAGTCTGGGTTGCATTGATCTGACTGGTTATTGTTGGATCTCATCCAACAGGTTGTCAGGATTCAATAGTCCATCACGCTCCACACACACAGATAAGAAAAGCAGGCTGAGAGAGAAAAATTCCAGTAGCTTCTTAGAAGAGGAAAACAAATTTTATTTTAATTTTCTTCTGTAATCCATAAAAATTAATGGGTTTCTTGCTGGTATTAGAGTTAAAACAGATGCATTCTTCATTTATCTATCTTGGCACTGGCTTAAACTTTCCTTCTCAGCAAAAATGATGTAGGACATATCTCTTTTCTCAAATTCAGCCATATTCCTAGCCATTACTGGAAAAATTCCACTAGGATTTCAGGTTGACAAATATTACTAATATTTAAATAGAAGATCATCAAGGATTTGCCTATGCATGAGTGTGCACGCATGTGCACATACACTCACATGTACCTCACTGCAAGCCATCTCCCATTTCCATCTCTGTATTTCCAGCAGCTATAGGAATCATGGTTTGGATAGGCTTCAAATGAGAAACAAGTAGGTCAAGAGAAGATAGAAAATCCTCATTTGAAATCAAAGGTTTCTTCTATAACACAGGATTAATCTTTTTGCCATCATTCAGACAGGGGGGGTAAAAGAAATATCTTCCTAGTAAGGAACTGAACCAAATATTTGATAATATTAGTAGGAATTTCTCCTTCATTTTAGAAGGAAATTAATCAAAGACATACGTGTTTAAGCAAATGCAACTTTTAGTTAAAAATTGAAGGAAAGGGGGAGATTTTTGCTTAGTTTCAGGTAATTAGCTATTGTTTTAAGAGCCAATTATATTTCTACACAGTAGCAAAGAACAATTCAAGATTAAATTAAGAAAACAAGTTCATTTACAATAGCATAAAAAATCTAGCATATGTGGGAATACATTTAACAAAAAAGTATAAGACTGTTACATTGAAAACTACAAAACATATTGAAAGAAATCAAAGTCCAAAGTAAACAGAAGGACATCTTGTGTGCATGGATTAGAAGCTAATATTCCTTGTATTGATCTACATTGAATCTGTAATTCTTATTAGAATCCCAGATAGAGATTTTCCAGAGATTGACAGGCTACTCCAAAAATTCATATGAAAATTCAAGGTACTTAAAATAGTTAAAACAAACTTGAAAAAGAACAGAGTTGAAAGATTCACACTTCCTGATTTCAAAACTCATTACAAAGCTACACTAATCAAGGAAGTGTGATACTGGCTTAAGGATGAACATATAGATCAAACATATTAGATAGACTTGGGAGTCCAGAAATGAAACCATACATTTGTGGCCAATTGATTTTGAAAAGAATGCCAAGCCAATTCAATAAGGAAAAATATCTTTTTAAAAATTGGTAGGAGGATAACTGGATATCCACATGCAAAAGGATGAAGTTGGAATTCTACTTCATACCATATACAGAAATTAACTCGAAACAGCTTGAAGAAACAATTAGGTGGGCTAAAACAATAGTTAAGATAAAACAGGTGAAAATCTGGGACACCTGGGTGGCTCAGTCATTAAGCGTATGCCTTTTGCTGGGGTCATGATCCTGAATTCCCGTACTGAGCCCCACATCAAGCTTCCTGTTCAGCAGGAAGCCTGCGTCTCCCTCTCCCATTCCCCCTGCTTGTGTCCCCTCCTTGGCTGTGTTTCTTTCTTTCAAATAAATAAAGTCTTTAAAAAAAAAAAAACAGGTGAAAATCCTGGATTTAACAACTGTTTTTCAGTCAGGACATCTAAGTAAAAGCAACCAAAGAAAAAATAAATAACTTAGAATTGTTCAAAATTCAAGCTATTTGTATTTCAAAGAATGCTATCAAGAAAATAGAGGGGCAACCTATAGGATGAGACAATAGTTGCAAATCATGGATCTGATAAAGTCTAGTATAAGGGGAAGATATGTTTATATACTATTATTCAATTAAAAACATTATTAAAGTAAGCAAAAAACTGGAAATCACACTTCTCTAAAGAAGATATATAAGTGGCCAACAAGCATGAGAAAAGCTACTCAATATCATTTATCATTAAGAAAATACAAATCAAAACTACTCAACATCATTTATCATTAAAAAACTACAAGTCAAAACCAGTTGTCACCATCAGGGTGACTAAAATAAAAAGCAAAGACAGTAACAAGCACTGGGGGAATAAAGATGTTGGCATCTTCATACCAAGCTGGTGGAGATGTAAAATGCTACAGCCACTTTGGAAACAAGTGTGACTGTTCTTTTAGAAGTTAAGTATTAAGTCACCATATGATCCACCATTTCCAATCCTAATTCTACATCCAAGATAAAAACATATACTTACACACACAAAAATTACATCTATATCTATTACAACATTATTTGTAACAGCAAAAAAGTGGAAACAACTCAAACTTCTATCAACTGATGAGTGGATAAACAAAATGGAATATCATTCAGTCATTAAAAGGGAATGTTCATGCTACAACATGGACAAACCTTGAAAATACGCTAGGTCAACAAAGCCAGATATAAAAGGTCACATATTAGGTGCCTGGTTGGCTCAGTGGATTAAAGCCTCTGCTTTCAGCTCAGGTCATGGGCTCAGGGTTCTGGGATGGAGGCCTGCATCAGATTCTCTGCTAGGCAGGGAGCCTGTTTCCTCCTCTCTCTCTGCCTGCCTCTCTGCCTACTTGTGATCTCTCTCTGTCAAATAAATAAATAAATATTAAAAAAAATAAAAAAATAAAAGGTCACACATTTTATGATTTCATTTATATGAAATGTTTAGAATAGGCAAATCCATAGAGACGAAGGGAATTAGTGGCTGCCAGGGACTGGTGGGATGGGGAAAATATGGGAAAAATAAGGTTAGAGAGTGACTGCTAATGAATATGGCTTTACTCTGGGGAATGTTGAAAATGTTCTGGAATCAAATGTGATGATTGCAGAACCTAAAAATCGCTAGAGTGTGCTTTTGAAATGGTAAATTTTATGGCTTCTGAATTACATGTCAGTTCAAAAAGATTATCAGAAAATTATATTGAATTGCATATCAATGAGTGAATCACATATCAATCATACTGTTCAAACAGAAATGCAAATGATTTTCAGTTCTGTCCCTTTTTTCCCCAGTGCCCCAATAAAAACTTATGTGAAATAAATGTCCTGAGAATTATGAACTTTTGATATGAAAAGTAGACACTAGTCATATTTTCTGGTCTTAGAAATATAATCTGTGTGATGGTGACTATGGCATTTTATCATAGCTCTGTGTCTTTTCCTCCTACAAATATCAGGGAGACTTTTTGTGATTTGTGTTCATGATAAAGACAAAGTAAACAATGCCACTATCTGTCAGCACCTGTCAGCAGTATTTTCACTATTAATTACTTTTTTTCTTCTTCATAAATTTTCTTCAATTGACTTTGATGAATCATACTCTTGGTTTTCCTCCTCTATCACTGGCCAAAAATACCATGTATTACTTAATCACCATATGAATTATAACAGCAAAGGTAAAGGTAATCATAAATTCCCTGTACAGGGAAGTGTATGTGGGGGGTCTATTTAAAAGAATATAGGTGGAAAATTATAATTTAAGACTTATCTGTCATTATATAAAACTGATTTTACCAAGTGACAATATCAAGATGTAGATAATATGACCATAATAATTTACAAAATAAAACAGAATGTATGTCTAAAGAGAATGAAAGTGTTGATAGTGTTTGTGTTTAGTTGATTGCTTTGTTTTGTTTTGTTTTTTAATTCTTGCTTCCCCTTTACTTCCTGGTCTCTTTCCTTCTGTTCTTTTCCTTCCCCTTCTGCTTCATGATTCTCTTCCCTCCTCTTCTCCTTCTATTATCCTTCTGTTGTCCAGAATTCTACAAATTTTCTGCAGTATGATTATACTACATTCACCACTTCAGTTTTTTGAAGTTTTAAACCTAAGCTATACTTTCTAATGAGGATGAAGATACCAATCATAGAGAACCTAGAAGAGCTTTTAGTATATGGGAAAGCACAGCCAACTACGGCTCTCGCGACCCATCTTCATCTCCAATACATTGTGCCACTTTGGACTAGCTGACTAGTTATTTGAAATCATGGATTTCACTTTCTCTTTCTGTAAGATAAACTGGCTTAGGATTTTTTTTTAATTTCAAATAAATTAATGTAGGAGAAACATAGGGGAAAATTTAAAATTTCTGTATTTTTATTGGAACCTAATGAATCCTATTGGATCCTTTGGATCCTAATAAAAGCCTTCTATGAAAAAAAATCATAATTAGTAGAAAAATTTAAAAAAAGACAACAGATATAAAGTCAAAATAATTTTAAGGCATATGTTGAAGGAAAGAGGATATGTTCCAAGTAGAAGTTGTCAGATAAGAGGAAAAACTTTCACAAAGCAAATGAGATAGACACATTCTCTTGTTTAAGAGAACATCTTGTGAAAGTGTAAGAGAAAAAGCTAAGACCTCTGGTGTTCCAGTAGTAACATGGTTGAGTCTCCCCAGCTGGTGATGCTACTAACTCTGAGGCCTGGGGTACAGAACCAGACACTAGGTCACGGGGCACATGAAATTTCGTGATGAGGGTAAGAATTTTTATTTCATCTTTGGCATCCATTTTCCAGTCACTTGACTCTGTTCCCCAAAGACGTCAGCAGAGCATCTGCTCTGTTGACAGCACAAGCAGCTTGACATTTCTTGTGAGGAATGAACTATTAGGGTTCTTGGAAGGCATGACAGAGCCCGGCAGGAAGCCCCACAGCTTTGGACCACTTCTGCAAATTGCCTCCCAAACGTCATGGATACAACTACATTTATATTTTTCTCTTAATAACGAACTGAAGGGCTAAATCACCGCCTATTTCAGATATCAAATCTGCTCTAGGCACAGTTCCTAGGATTGCACATTGATCATGGCAAAGATGAGGGAAAAGCTTTCTTTACAAAGCATGCACATCTAGTGCAAGCCTTAGGGTGGACATGGTCCAGACAGGGTTGATCGTTTGTTTTTATCACATTTTCTCATTACTGAGACAGGTTTTGAATGACTACACTGCTTATTTCTTGAAAAATATATACATAATTGTATCATATGCCTATAGTAAAAGTGTTAAAACCAGACAAGAATATAGTGCAATGAAAAATAAACCTGCCTTTAGCTCCAGATTTCTAGGCCATATCAAAAAAGTAATCAGTGATACAGGATTCTTATGTATCTTCTAATCAGCACTTAAAGGTTTATAGCATTATTTTCTTAATGACTCTTTTGTATTACAGTTCATGAAGGTACTTTTAAATAAATTTCTATATTGTGTGGTATTTATGCTATATCTTATTAGATGTTGATAATATTACAATAAAAATTTTCACACATCCATATAAGTTAATAAAATTTGATTAAGAGTCTGGAGTCCAGAGTCAGATTATTTAGAATCAAATTGGACATTTTTTAAAAAAACCTTTTTTAGTTTATTTGACACAGTGAGAGAACCAAGTAGGGGGAGCAGCAGAGGGAGAAGGGAGTAGCTGGGAGCCCCACTTAGTGCTTGATTGGATCTCAGGACCCTGGGACCATGACCTGAGCCAAAGGCAGATATTTAATGACTGAGCCACCCAGCCGTCCTCCCCATTTTCTTTTTTATTTTCTCCTCCTCCTCCTCACCTCTTCCTCCCCCTCCTCCTTCCCCTCCCCCTCCTCCTTCTCTT
>PITA01022118.1:0-30950 GCA_004023965.1 Spilogale gracilis | reverse complement strand
TACAATTGCCCCAAATCATAAAATACCTAGGAATAAGCCTAAACAAAGAGGTGAAAGATCTGTACTGTGAAAACTATAACACCCTAATGAAAGAAATTGAAGATGACACAAAGAAATGGAAAAATATTCCATGCTCATGGATTGAAAGAAAAAATATTGTTAAAATGTCTGTACTACCCAAAGCATATAATGCATATAATACACATATAATGCAATCCCTATCAAAATACCAACAACATTTTTCACAGAGCTAGCACAAACATTCCTAAATATGTGTGGATTCACAAAAGACCCTGAATAGCCAAAGCAAGTCTTGAAAAAGAAAAAGAAAGCTGGAAGCATCACAATTCTGAACTTCTAAGCTCTTTTACAAAACTGCAGTGATCAATACAGTATGGTCCTGGCACAAAAACAGACACATAGATCAGTGAAATGGAATAGAAAACCCAGAAATGAACCCACAACTATGTGGTCAACTAATCTTTGACAAAGTAGAGAAGAATATCATTGGGTACCTCAGTCGGTTGTCTGACTCTTGATTTCAGCTCAGGTCATGATCTCAGGGTCATAAGATCGAGTGATGTTGGGCTCCTTGCTACGCATGGAACCTGCTTAAGATTCTCTCTCTCCCTCTTCCCCTACCCACCTCCCACTTGCATGCTCACATGCTTGCTTGCTCTCTCTCTCTCTCAAAAAAAAAAAAAAATTCTTTGAACAAATAGTGCCGGGCAAAGTGGACAGCAACATTTAAAAGAATGAAACTGAACCACTTTCTTGCCCATAAACAAAAATAAATTCAAAGTGGTGAAAGACAGGAAACCATTAAAACCTTAGGAGAATATGGGCAGGAATCTCTTTGATATTGACTGTGGTGACTTCTTACTGGGTGCGTCTCCTGAGGTAGGGAAGTAAAAACAAAAATAAACTATTAGAACTTCATCAAAATAAAAAATTTCTGCAGAGCAAAGGAAAGAGTCAACAAAGTTAAAAGGCAACCTACAGAATAAGAGATTTGCAAATGCTACATCTGATAAAGGATTAGTATCCAAAATCTATAAAGAACTTATAAAATTCAACACTCGGGGAAAAAAAAGTCTAGTTAAAAAATGGACAGAAGATAGGAGAATATAGACATTTAACCAAAAAAGATATATAGATGGCAAACACACACATGAAAAGATATTCAACATGAATCTTCAGGGAAATATAAATTAAAGCTACAATGAGATAAGACCTCACACCCATCAGAATGGCTAAAATTAACAACAAGAAACAACAGATGTTGGTTGGCAAGGATGTGGAGCAAGGGAAACCCTCTTAGACTGTTGGTGAGAATGCAGATGGGTGCAGTGACTGGAAAACAGTATGGGAGCCTTAAAAAAGTTAAAAATGGAACCACCCTACAACCCAGCAATTGCACTACTAGCTATTCACCCAAAGGATACAAAGATACTAATTTAAGGGATACATGCATCCTGATGTTTACAACAGCATTATCAACAATAGCCAAGTTATGGAAAGAGCCCAAATGTCCATTAACTGATGAATGTATAAAGAACATAAAGATGTGGGATGTGTGTGTATACATATATAATGTACTATTATTCAACATAAAAAAGAATGAAATCGTTCCATATGCCATAACATGAATGGAGCTAGAGAGTACTGTGCTGAGCAAAATAAGTCAGAGAGGGGTGACTGGGTGGCTCTGTCCTTAAGCGTCTGCCTTCTGCTCAGGTCATGATCCTGGAGTGCCGGGATCCAGCCCTGCATTGGACTTCCTGCTTAGCGGGCGGCCTGCTTCTCCCTCTCTCACTCCCCCTGCTTGCGTTCCCTCTCTAGCTGTGTTTATCTCTGTCAAATAAATAAAAAAATTAAATCTAAAAAAAAAAATAAGTCAGAGAAAGACAAATAGCATATAATCGATTTCACTCATACAGAATTTAAGAAACAAAACAGATGAACATAAGGGAGGAAAAAAGAGAGGCAAACCAAAAACAAATTCTTAACATGAACAAGTAGGTATCAGAGCAGAAGCTGAATAGATGATAATCTTTGCCTCGTCAGCAAAGAATTAGATACAAATGTCCTTACTTCATTAATTATATATATATAACTATATTATTCATTAACTATATATATAACATTAACTATATATATATGTATAAATTTTAAGTGCTTGAAGTAGTTAAATACAAATATTCTAAAACAAGATATAATCAGTTAGAAAAAGAATCAGAAAAGGGAAGGGGCACCTGGGTGGCTCTGTCGGTTAAGTACTTGACTTGGTTTCAGTTCAGGTCATGATCTCCTGGTCCTGGATTTGAGCCCTGTGTCAGGCTTTGTACTCAGTGCAGAGTTTGCTTCAGATTCTCATTTCCTCCCCCTCTGATTCTCTACCTGCTTGCTCACATGCTCCCTTTCTCTCTAAAATAATAAATAAAATCTCCAAAAGACACCTAGAAAAAGAATAAGGAAAAGGAAATAGACATAATATGGTACAATTAGGTCAAAGATAATATAGATATGATGTAACATCCAATTTCTTTTGTGCTACTCAAAAGTGATCAAAGTTACACATATATTAGCATAAGCAAATCAGCTGATGGCTTTTAAACATAAGAATACAGATTTTGGGGGAGAGAGCAAAAAGGATTATTTGATTTTCTAAGAAAGTATTTAAATAGCCTAAGGAGCTTACAAGTCATGAGGGAGTGAAGGGGAATTTTTGCAAGAGGCCTTCCTGAGGCTTTATAAAACTTTTGGATGTGTGAAGCATATGGATACTTAATATGTGATAGCCTGTATGAAATGTAATTATTTATATTAAAGATTCAAAGTAGCAAAATAGGGCTAATTGACCCCATATTATAAAACTAACTGCTAGACCACCTAAGTAGTATATGGTAACAGATTATAAAAAACTCTTTGACATGTATTAATTAGCCTATCGACCATCTCTAGCTCTTTATAATAAGGTTAAAGATGCTTTAGGGAGATAGAATAGGTCATGAGAGAACTGTTGCTGTTTTATATATAAATCAGCCTCTGGTGAGAGGTGTTACTAGTGAAGATAACCAGAGGGTTCTAGGATAGGAGATCGAACATTCTGGGTAATTGGTGTCACTGGGTGAAGAGCTTCTGTGGTGAGCAGGGCAACGGCTGCTTATCAGACAGTATAAAAGCATTTCAGCATTTTAACAGCTGGTCTTGCCACACTAAACCAAACCAGCTGTTAGCACTGTTTTGTCATATCTCTATTATGATATGATATAAGATATCAATATGTGATCAATATATGATATACCTCAGTGCATCTAAATACATATTTAGTTTTGCCTATGTTAAATTTTATATAAATAAATTATGCATATACTAATACATGTAATGCATTACACTTTATTTCATTTTTATCAGGTGGCATTTAGCTGGTACATGGTACCAATATTTAGTCATTTTCTTCTAGATAAACATTTATTTTGTTTCAGTTTATTTCACCATATCAACAATGCTGACTCGCCACCCTCTCAGTGTCCTTTACTTGCAAGGCCCCTTCCTGGGTTCCAATTTATGTTTACATTTAGAGGGACCCTCCATCTTCATCCCAAACTGCTTGCTTCAGTCCTCATAATATCTACCTGCACTCATGCCTGGCACATATGGGCCCTCCAGGACCCCACGCCAGTGCTACCCAGCAGCATCCATTCTGGTTGTTCAGTGCTTGATTTTAAATATTTTGAGGGTCATCCATCCATCATACAAAAAGCAAAGGGATAATGGCACTAAATTCAACATAATATTTACCACTGGGAAGAAGAGAGATTGAATTCAGGAGGGATTGTAGGTTCTTCAAAACCTCAGATAATATTCTGTGTCTTTATATAAATTGTTAGTATTATATCATTTATTTTATTAACCTTTAGGTATATACATATATGTCACATAATCTTTTATATAACATAGTTCAAGATTAAAAATATATAAAGATATAAAAAGTAAGTTTGGCAACCTCTTACAATATTGAACAGTCTAGATAAGGCATGTTTCAAAATATATTTGGGTATGAATATATGAGCCTGAACTGCTTATAATAAATGAAATTATCATAGTGTCAAATTATCTGTGCATGGGAAAAAAATCTTTGGATTTCAGTAAGATAATTCTGTTTCCTCTGAATATAGTCACCTATCCTGCTTATAGATAAGGCATTCTTAAACTGTTACAACTTAGTTTTGCTCTGTGCAGAGGTAGATTTCCATCGTAAAACCGTGGATCACCTAAGCTACTTCTGAAAAATATAAATTCTAACTAGTTCCAAAGCAAGATGTATAAGAATATCTGCATTGGCCATGCAGGAACTAATATATGACAAGATTTCTATCTTGATTCTGTTGGACACTTAGGTTTTAAAGACAATATATGTTATTTTTGTGGAAGACTACATTTTTTCCCTATTTTGATATTAGATGATTTCCAATTTATTTACATAATAGTATGCCCTGGTCCTAGCAGTCATAATTTAATCTAAAGGACTGATAGTGAAGATGTTTATTATCTTTCTTTAAAGGATTAAATTATTATATTGACCATCAAATGATGCAACTATATTTTTAGATTTCTGAACTGTTTAGAGAATATTAAGACTACAATAAAATATTTAGTGGTAATCATATTATTCTAAGTTTTAAAAATTTTACACCATAATGTGCCACATATTATTTACACAACAGCATTAAAATTGAAAATGCACCTGCTTTATTTCAACAAAATTTTCTAAATAAAATAATGCATAATAAAATATTATATAAGGTAATTGCCTCCAAAATTACTCATTATTGCCTTTATCACATTACATGCATCAGAAGCCATAATCATCTCGATTTTCATTACAGAAATATATTCAATTTATACTTTTATTATTCTGACTACACAAAGTCCCATTAAAATTAGTAATGAGCAAAACTGAAAAGGTACAGATATTTAAGCCATATGCATATGGTAGCTTTTCTTAATGGAAATGTATTCAAAATGTGTAGTTCTTTGGCCTGGAAGGTTTGCAAATATGTTCTGATTTGGGGCTAATATGTTTATGTTTTCATTTGGCTTGAGATACTTGGCTGAAATTCAACATAAAGTTATATTATTAGTGCATAAGAAACTACAGTATATGCTAAGGGAAAATAGGAGGGATATATATGTTGATTTATCTCATTGTCTCCAAAATTCCAAAGCTATATAGACAGTACAGTTGGATAGGTTTAAGAATCATTTGTACTGCTCTACCATCTTCTGAGAACTCCAGAAATTTCGGGAAAAAATGGTGTCCACTTAGAAATATTAGAGCTGCAGGGAATCCATAGAGCTCTATGAAATTTACTTCTCGTCCTGAGCTGTCTTGAGTGATGGTATCATACTAGAATGTATCCATTCTATATCAGTTCACAGGAGTGCAATCAGTTCTGGAAGGATGAGTGAAGTTCACATCACATTCTGATTTCGACTGCCAGCTTTTAATACACGCTACATAGAGACGCTCACACATCAAAGGGAAACCATAATGATCTCCCTTGGTACATATACTGTGCTTTTAGAACCAACCCAAATCCAAAAAAACAAAATTAGCCATCCCTCCAATTTCATCTCTTCTTTCTCTAATATAAGCTTATATTTCATTTCCCAACTGATATAAATATATAGTGAATGCAAAAAAATGATTTTCTAAAGAAACAGTTTACCCAGCAATGACTAAATGGCACTTTGTCTATATATAATACACTAAATGCTTTTAGCTCTTGCAAAGTAGGGATTTTCTTTTTTCTTTTTCTTTTTTTTTTAAGATTAATTCGACAGAGAAAAACACTGCTAGAGAGGGAATACAAGCAGTGAGAGTGGGAGAGGGAGAAGCAGGCTTCCCACTGAGTAGGGAGCCCAATGTGGGGCTCGATCCCGGCACCCCGGGATCATGACCTGAGCTGAAGGCAGTCGTTCAACCAACTGAGCCACTCAGGTGCCCCAACAAAGTAGGGATTTTCAAAAATAGGAACCAAATCACTATTAAGCACCTTTCACATTCAGACAATTTAGGCTAATGACAGAAGGAAACAAACAAAGCATTATATAGTATATAGAATAAATGATGAATGGATGATTTAATCTGGTTGTTTAAAATTACACACAAGTGTTATGAATTCTTTGTTAAATGACCCAATTCTGTATATCTCCATACAAAATACATAATATATAAAGACATGTTTTCCATGATAAAAAATTTATTTATAAGTGTGTGTGTATGTATACATATATAGAGTTTCAGGTTTTCATTCATATTAATAGAATTCCATTATATACCATGTCAATTTTGAAGAGAAAATAAGATGGTTTAACTCTTTATATAAATTATGCTTAAAGACAAATAATGGAAATTTATATTAATATAAAAAAGCAGAGAACTATATCTTGGAATTTAAAAATATCTTGAATATGCATATTTGTAGCTTATTGTTATTTACATTTTTTAAGGTATTGAGGGTGAATGGTTTAAACAATAACCTTTTTGTATATTTTACCAGAGTACCACAGTATTGGACTAGACCTAGCACATTTCCTCTGAAATACAGTAAATATTGAACAATACTTTGCAAAATGAAAAAATGGACAAGTGCGTGCTAACTCTACCTTTAGACAATATTTTAGGCTAGTCCTCCAAGAGCAATTACTTTGATTGTTTACAAGTTTATCATCAAGTAATCAATTAACTGCAAATGGGCTAGGTGATTCATGCCTGTTAAACTGCATGGATAACTGCTAATTGAATCAGATATCAAACATGCAGTGAATATTATGATACATAAGCTAACCAATTTGACATACATTTAAACCAACAACCACATCATAACTATGCAGATATCTGTGTTCACAGCTATGTATTTATATGGTTTACAAAATATTGACATCTCTTATACCACTTTTTAAAATAAGGAGCCCAAAGTTAGGCAATTGTGACTCGGGCTATATCAGGTACATAAGAATTAGCAGAATCAGAATTAGGAATTTAGGTTTGTGTCTTTAAATCTAATGCCCTTTTACTACATGATAAGTGATTAAATATAGTTGCAGACATAGATAATAAAACCACACACATAAATATACAAACATATATATCAGTATACTTACAAACACTATGATGATACTAAATTTGCTATATTCAAAATTGTAATAATAAAAATTTTAAGTAAATGCTAACACTACTATTTTCTACATTTTGCTTTTTACCTTTGAAGTAATCTGGGTGGTCTACTCTGAGAAATTTCTTAAGTTTTGGGTTGTCAGAATACATTGCTAACAGCAAAGAGGAAATGACAAGTCCAAGGAAAGTTAGAAAAAAATGATACTTTGCTTAAAATAAGAGGGGCGCCTAGGTGGCTTAGTTGTTAGGTGTCTGCCTTCAGCTCAGGTCATGGTTCCAGAGTCCAGGGATTGAGCCCCACATAGGGCTCACTGCTCAGTGGGAGGCCTGCTTCTTTCTCTCTGACTCCCCCTGCTTGTGTTCCCTCTCTGGCTGTCTCTCTCTCTCTCTCTCTCTCTCTGTCAAATAAATAAAATCTTTTAAAAAAATGAGGGAAGATATAATAAAATATGACACCTGATCTCACACATTTTAAGAACATCCATGTGGGGGGAAAAAAGGAATTTGTTCTGTTATGGGACTGTGGCATCAAAATAAGTGAACAGACTTCATGGAATACCATCATGTTTGCCTAAGGAAGGTTTATCTAGAATTTCAGACATGAAAGTGCTCCAGCCATATAAGCAGATGCTGATGCCCTAAAGAAAGTTGAGTCTTCATTTCTGTGTTCACACTTGATGCACACTCCAGTGCCATATTTTGTCCTTTGTAGAGATTTGGACCAAATGGGAGGATTTGATTTCTCAGATTAATTAATTCCCGAGGACAGACTGTTTCCTTAAAATCTGAGAATTATTGTTGCAGACAGTGAGTCTGGAATGCAAAAGACTTGTCAGGGGTTAGAGCTGTGAAAGTTAAAGGGAGGAAACATGATTCAGTTGGGGGAGTTCTTAGACTAGGATGCTGATCTGACAGTTTCTACTAGCTCAATGAGAAGCTATGGAGCAAAGATTTCCCTTTTTAGAAGTGTCTCCTGTTAGATGAAAATGACAGGTCCTTGAATGACTTTCTCACTCCTTCTCCAGAAGTGGCACCATACCTTCTTTAGCTCTTCCACTGGATCCATCCTGAGAAAAGCATGATGTTGGCTTGAGAGCTGAAGCAAACTCTGAAGGAACCAGCAGCTGGCAGCCATCAGCTAGCCATTTTCCTCTGAGCTGGATGGACTTCCTCTCTTGAAGGGGTCCTGAGAGCATATTTGGATCCCTGCCACACTCTACCCTTACCTGCTTGTATAACATCCTTCTACTTTGGAGAAACTAGCAGGTACAAAGGTTAAAAAAAAAACTTGGAATAATTATTCTCTCTTCTCTTTAACATCCCCTCTGTGATCTATCAGTCTCCTGTTGATTATCCTTTCCCCATTCATGTCACTGCCTCCACACCTGCTGCCCCCCACTTCAACCTTTCATAATCTTTTTTACCTGGATTACTGTGATAGTTTCCTCAGCAATCTTACTGAGTTTAAGCTTGCCTCTATAGTCTGTTTTCTACATAGTATATTATATCTCCTTTGTGATCTCAAATCTTGCTGTCCATATCCCTGGGTCCTATCATATCTTTCATTTACTGAGACTCTAATGATTTCCCTTCTTACTCCCAAGTGGAAGAAAACTATATTATCTAGTCCTCTTATCATTATTATTAATCTTTATTCTGGCCTCTAATACTCCCCTTACTCTGTTCCAACCTTAGTATTTCTTAAATATTTCTGACCCTTTAGCCTCAGGGCCTTGAACATATTCAGTTCCTCTCCTTTCATACATATTCAGGTCTTTGATGAAGTGTCATCTTTTCAGAAAGACTTTCCTTGACAACTCTATTAAAAGGGCAGTTCAAAGCATGGCACTACCATTTCTCCATCCTTTATTTTTCTTCATAACACTTCAGGTGTCAATTACTGTATCTCCAGGACCTAGACAGATTCTGTCATTTGGTATGTTTTTAAATGAGTATCAGTTGAATAAGTAAACTATCAGAAACTATCATTTTTCCTAGTTTCACTCTGCGATGATAATAGGAACTGTGTATTTACACATTTTATGTGGTTAGCAGTGAGAGACTGGGTTGAGTCTGATCCAAAAATTGCCAGAAGATTATTAAGAACAAGACACAACATAAAAAGAGATCCATGATGGAACGCCTGGGTGTCTCAGTCAGTTAAGCTCTTGACTCTTAATTTTGCCTCAGGTCATGATCTCAGGTTTGTGAGATGGAGCCCCACATCTGGTTCTGCACTAAATGTGGAGCCTGCTTGGGATTCTTTCCCTCTCCTTCTGCTCTTTGCCCTCCCACACTTGCTCGTGCAGATACTCACTCTCTCAAAAAATAAGTAAGCAAGAAAATTAAAAAAAGGATCCATACCATAAGAAACATAACTCCAAGTAATGTTAAATGCCTACTCTGTGACTGGCACATGCAAATTATTAATAATTTATTTAATTAATTATTTAATTTGCTCTTAAATAGGTATCAATATCATGTGGTCTACTGATAGAAATAGGTTTAGAGAAGTAAAGTACTTAACCAAGTCTCTGTTTATATGGAGAAGTAAAGATTATCTTTCCCATCCCTTTATCATTTCTACTGCAGAGTGAGAATTAAGTACAATGACTGTCATGATTCATGCAGTAACTTCATAAATTTCACTAAAAAAAATTCTGCCTTTCCTAGTGTGTTATGAACCTCCCTCAAATGCACACTATTTTTTTTTTTATACCAGCCTTGGTTTAAATATATAACTCCATGTTTAGCATAAATTTTTAACACTGTAATTTCAGATTTTTCACAAAGTTGCATTTACTCATTCATTGACAATTGCCCATCCATCTATCAATTAATTCAGTCATGCATTCATTCACTTATTAAATATTTTTTTAATTGTGCAATCCCCTGATGGTTTATTTGCAGGTCAGAACAACAAAGTTTTACCTTTATGGGAATTAAATATATATAAGCATTTTATATAGGCTAAATGACACCTGTATTTTTTTTAAGATTTTATTAATTTATTTGACAGATCAAAAGTTGGCAGAGAGGCAGGCAGAGAGAGAAGAGGAAGCATGCTCCTTGCTGAGCAGAGAGCCCAATGCTGGCATTGATCCCAGGACCCTGAGACCATGACCTGAGCCAAAGGCAGAGGCCTTAACCCACTGAGCCACCCAGGCGCCCGACACCAGTATTAAAAATAAAATTTTCAGTCAATGGTTGCAGACATCATGAAGATCTAATTTCGTTTAGAGATTAAAACATTGGGACTCCTGGGTGGCTCAGTCATTAAGTGTCTGCCTTCGGCTCAGGTCATCATCCTGGAGTCCAGGGATCGAGCCCTGCATGGGCTCCCTGCTTGATGGGAAGTCTGCTTCTCCCTCCCTCTCTCACTCCTCTGTTTGTGTTTCTTCTCTATCTGTGTTTCTTTCTGTCAAATAAATAAAATCTTTAAAAGAACAAACAACCATACATACACGTAAACCCCTACATATACCAAAATGAAATTACAACATCTTAAGAATTAGAGTCTTGATGGAACAAGTGAAGAATAGATTAGGACTATTCCAACCCAAAGAAATTTCCAAAGTCAGGAAAGAATGTGAGCATATTTTAAGAAATGTATTGTGCTTAGCTGAGCTTTCTAAGCTAAGTACATCTTACCTTGAGAGAAACTGGAAGCCATGAAAGTATTTTAACTGGGAGACTGAAGTTACCAGAATTGTATAATTGAGTAATTGCTCTTACCATAATAGGGGAAAAGGATTGAAGGGACCATCTGTTGATATCTGCCTTGCCCTATAGTCGAATGAAACAATTTTAAGTTTACCAATGACTACATGTTGCTAAATATCATTTATATGTCTTATACCTTTATCTTGTTTGACTTCCTATTATCACTTAGTATTTACATAGTAATAGAAAGTAAGCAGCAGGGTAGAAAGGTTGAAAATTCATATGAAATACAGAATGAACAATAGAAAAGACCCTAAATGAGGCATACTGGAATAGATTCAGAACCCAGTTAGCAAGACCGACGCAAGTAGGAATGAGAGTGTCACGGGCAAAAACAGCTTGGAAAATGTAGACTTGATTTGAATTTGTTCATTTTGGAGAATGGCACTGGAAGTTGAATACTGAACCATATGTAGGTAAACCTAATGGGATTACTGGGGCATAAACTATACTGACATAAATCTTGGTTTTCTTTTTTTTTTTTTTAAAGATTTTATTTATTTATTTGACAGAGAGAAACACAGCTAGAGAGGGAACACAAGCAGGGGGACTGAGAGAGGGAGAAGCGGGCTTCCTGCCGAGCAGGGAGCCCGATGTGGGACTCGATTCCGGGTCTCTGAGATTATGACCTGAGCCGACGGCTGTCGCTTAACCAACTGAGCCACCCAGGCGCCCAAATCTTGGTTTTCATGCTATCGTCTCCTACAGATCTCAGATAACAGGTGCAAGGACCAAATTCTGACCATTGGAGTTCATATCCCATTCTGTTTTTTTTTTTTTTACAGACAGGCACAAAGGAGGGAAGAAAAGGTAAGAGTTTTGTATGCTGGTAGCAAGGTGACTGAACTTGGGCCTTGACTTCTATTAAAGTGATGAGAAATTGATTAGAGTTAAATGCATAATTATTAAATAAGTGTTGTTCTAAATTGCCATGTACAATGAAGTTCAAGTTGATATTTAATCATTCATGTAAGTTTCAAATTTTACTCTGAAAGCAGGATTACTTAAGTAAATTGCTGGACTTCTCCAGAGTAAGCCTGTGCTTAACCTATGTCATTCTAGAATTTTTCAGGCCTCATAAGCTACATTTAACTTGTTTGTGTTGAGCTAGCAGCAGAATGTTTAAAAAAAAAAAAAAAGGTTCCAGTATCGTTAGTTCTAGAACTTCACCACAGCTATTGCTTTATACCATCCTTTTAATCTGTAAATGAAAATTGCTTAACCTCTGATGGCATTTGAATTTATAAGTCAAAAGAAAACAAGCATACATGTATAACATGAAATATAAAGACAAACACTCAAGATAAAGTATTTTCAATAATTAAATATCATTTTTCATACAGCTTATATTCTTGTGAGATTTTCAGACTAAAATGAAGTATCTTTAAGCACAACATTTTTAAAGAATTTTGCTATAAACTAAGAAATAATGCAAATGTAGTTAAGCTGTTCCTTAGGCAAATGCAACCAATTTTTAGAGCATGCTCTCAAGGATTTTAAGATCTTTTAATGACAAAGAAGTGAGAAATTTGTATGTCGTAACTGCTTCCTTGTAAGTATGCCTCCGTGTTATAAATTTATCTTCTTCACCCACTCCAAACTTCACACCTCATTTCACACAACCCTATATACTTGGAATAGCATTCTGATTAATGTTCACTCTTTTCCCTCTGTCTGAAATCATTTTTTTTCACTCTTTCTTAAGCCCATCTGTTTAGTGGTAAACCCACCTGCTTCAATTGCTCCTTTGTCTTAGCAACCTCTGTAGTTACTGATAAAAACTCTGATCATGAGAATTGTGAACTTATTTGACTGAGAATTTGAATGTGCTTGACCTGTTTTCCTTACTACACATTTCCATATGAAAGTCAGGTACTCATAAATAATATTAGGAGTAATAATATAATTGAAAATATTAAAATATTTATCCTCTCAAATCAGTGGAGGTGCATGAAACTTTGAGATGCACATTTCTGTTTTATAGCTAAATGCAGAAAAATATTTGAAGACATAGCACTGAGCATACATAAAATACTGCTTTTATATAGCTCACCTAAAGGATAGGATAAAATTTCCACTTTCTTTTAATGACAACTTTAAAAGTATTTTAGAGTATAATTTTAAAAAATCAATATTTACAAAGTATGTTGCTGACACATATTTTATACTGTAAATGCCAAAGTACTAATTACATTATTTCCACTTTCTGTTTATGTAATATATGCTTTTTTCTGTAAAAATTATGAAAAACTGATCATTGTGAAGACTGTCTTTTTTCCCTTCAAGATCATATATAGGTTTGTTGTTTATAGATTTTATTTTTTTGGAAGGAGAGTAGAGGAAGAGGCAAAAGGGGAAGGAAAGGGAGAGAATCTCAAGCAAACTCTGTGCTAAGATCATGACTTGAGTCAAAACCAAGAGTCAGATGCTTAACCAGTTGAGCTATCCAGATACCCCTCTCAACATCATTTATGTTTTTTTTCTTTTTCTTCCATAAAAAGCCAAAAAAAAAAAAAAAAAGCTTAACAAGTGCAGATTTAACTTTTCAAAGACTAAGAATGTTTTTTTTAAGAAGCACAGCTGGGTTCATATGATATAAATTCATCATTTACATAATAACTGAGCAAAGACAAAACAATTTATAAACCATTTTTTGGTTTATTAAATAAATAAGTAAATATGTATATATATTTTTTCCTCAACATCATTTATAAACATTTGTACAAAATTTTTAGAAGTAATTCTACCTTCCTATACACATACACATACTACACACACATTCTATTGAATACCGAAAAGAAAGGTGTCATAGGTTTTATTTTTAAGATATTACAAAATTACCAGGGCCTTTTATTGTTGAGACCTACCACTTTAGAAGACTGATGTTTCTTAATAATGACTTTGTGATTGATTATAGGGTTGCAGTTCCATTTAAGAGTGATTATTATACTGTATTGTCAGGTTTTTTAAAAAGATTTTATTTATTTATTTGACAGAGAGATACACAGCTAGAGAGGGAATACACGTAAGGGGAGTAAGAGAGGGAGAAGCAGGCCTCCCGCTGAACAGGGAGCCTGATGCCTGATGCCTGGCTTGATCCCCGGGACTCTGGGATCATGACCTGAGCCCAAGGCAGACGTGTAACACCTGAGCCACCTAGGTGCCCCTGTCCTGGAAGTTTGTGTTTATTATATAATAGAAGTTTCATGGATACTCTGAAATTTCTATCTTATTACTGTCTGGAAAAATAATGTTTTTGTTTTTGTTTTGTTATTCTCATATGGTTGTGTTCTCAGGATGACCAGATATAAAACGTATTTATTTGTTCACAGTAAACACTGTATATAAATAACTTCATGTCTTTTTCACAGTAGTCTGTAAAAAAGGAGACTTTGATGACAGATCCATTCCATATAGATACTATTTTTTCCCTCCCCTGTGTTCAAATAGACTTTTGTGCTTCCATGATAGCATTTATTGTTCTGCTTGTGTATTAGGGCTATATGTGCATTTATCCACATTTTTAAAGTAGATTTAAAGAACTTACAGGTCAGGAATAATTTTAATTTTCATCTTTGCATATGCTATAATACCAAACAAAATTTTTCTACATCAATACATACTTATTGAAGTAATTACTTAAGAGTACATTAAACATTCAGTTTTTTAAAAAAATGTAACATGTGGATTTAAGAATTTAATTTTATTATATTTTATATTAAAGTTTTTTTCATATAGCAATTGTAACAGTTTATATAATGCATTTTCTTCCAAATGTAAAACAGGTATAATTGCTATAGAAAATATAATCACTATGGTAAATATATACATTAAAAACTATAACATATTAAAATAATGTATAAATTATCATAGTTTTGTTTTAAGAATTATTTAGTGAACTATCCAACCCTTAGCTATTTGGGAATTTTTCCATTAAAAGAACCATTTCAGTTTCACAGGTCAAAGCTACCATTTAAAGAAACATGCATTTAGCTTACAGCAAAATTCTGAAGCTCTCCTGGTGAGAAGTACTTAGATGTAAACTGTGAAATGAAAAGGAAACTACACTCATTTTCCTTAGCCCATAACATGAGAGTTCAAAAAGAAAGAAGCACTTCTCACCAAGAAGAAACTGTGAAATGCATGGAAAGTTGTTAGAGGCTGTGCCCGGGGATTTGTCAGAGCAAGTACACAGACCTTCTCAACTATTAGTGGTTAATTCAAAGGTACTTAAATCGACAGTGACTAAATGGCATTAATGTTACCTCAACAAAGTGAACTGCGAAGATAACCATCCTCAACTTTTCTGTTGGGAGTGATTTGTGGTTAACATTAAGTATATAAAAGTCCTCATAGTTGCCAATGCTCCAGAAATAAGTTAAAAGAAGCCGTCCTTATCTTTTTTCCTGCTAAGACTACTGTGACATCCACCAGGTCATCTATTCAAAAGACAACTGGCCTGATACTAGAGTTCTCAGTTGTGAAAACTAGATACTAAGGCAAAATAGGGATTACAACTTGCTCAAACTCCCTCGCAAGCAGAGAAAACTAATAACCATTGAGTGCATTGATCATATTTAATTCAGTTACAGAAGCTGAAAAAGTTGATCAACTCCTATTTCGTGAACTGAAAACAATACTCCTAAGACTAGAAGCAATCCTTTGTAGCCACAGATTTTTGGTGAAAGTATTTGAAACTTCCACATTTTATTTAAAAATGGTCACATGTATGTAAAGTCCATATGGTTCACTCTAAATATGTATAGCTTTAAGCATTTCAGCTGCAGTCATCCAAGTAGAAATGTGTGAAGAAAAATATCCCATTTTTAAGCACACTTATATATGAAAATGTTGTTTGCAAACTAAACCACAGGTGAAATACTGTAAATATGTATTGGATCTCTTCAGTGAAGTAAGTGGGTTATATTTTAAAGTTGAATGAAGTAATCATAACTCATCATTAAAATGTGTATGTGACCCTTGATAAAATTCATCACTCTTTGTCTAATTCAGTGTGGTGATTTCTAAGGTACTTTTGCTCATTTCTCAGTATGAAAATCTACATCATTGAATTATTCATAGGGGATTATATGTCACTTTTTCAGAACCTTATCCAAAATGTCAATGTAATCCTCAACATACTCTTCAAAACTTGGCAAGTTTACTTCTTTTCTACTTTCTTTAAATTGTCATTAATGTAATTTTTACACTTCACTAGTAAATCCAAAAAAGAAATTAAGAATAGATGTAAAAAAGAGAAATTGTTGGTTCTTTGTGTATTTATGAGTCTAGTTTAGTGTTTGAGTAATTTATTCAATAATACTTATTGAATGCCACTTGAAACAAAAACAAAATAAAAATTACTACCTTTACCTATAGAAAAATCCTTTCTGAGATTAATTCACAAATGGAAATTGGTGGTATGCTTTCATAAGACAAAATTGTTGGGATCTAAAATATGACATTTTTATATGATTTGATATTTATCAAATCTGAGAAATAAAAATACATTCTACAGATAGTTTTTAAAATTGCATTTTCAAGTTACTATTTCAGTGGGATGTTAGACTTCCCACAAGAGTAGATTTGTGCCGAGAGTGTTTACATATCTCTACCATGAAGTGTATCCTTAGTCTAGAACTGAATGAATGAAAGTTGCTCACATTACCTCTAGATACAGACTTAGGAAGTACTCAGTTACAGGTTATTAAATGTCCTTTCTCTGGTAAGAAGTCCCTAGAGATATAAATTGCCTGTTTTCAACTGAAAAGCAGAATAATTCCAGTGGAGAAATGTTACCATTTATGTTCAGGAAAAAGGATGAGCAGACCCCGAAGATGCAGAACTTCAACACCAACTAAATATTTGGTAAATCAAGCAAAAGAGGAGCTGAAAATTAGTTTGAAATCCATATGTAATATGCCGTAAGATTACATGATATTAATTGATGGTATAAATGTATGCAAGGGAAAACCACTGAAAATTCATCATTAGACTAGAACAATGCTTTTAACTTCCTAGTCTTTGCTGGCAGTTTTGAACAAAAGGAAGTTTTGGCTTGGTTTTAGGCACATTATCATCATTTAATAATAATGTGCCCTTCATCTTTATTAACACGCTCATTCTTATCCTTATTTTCACTGTCAGCAAAACTTGTTATCAAGCATTTTTTAATAACTATATGTATATTAGCTCTGATTTCACAAAAATGAGAAATTTGATTCTTTTTTTTTTTAGATTTTATATATTTATTTGACAGAGAGAGAGATCACAAGTAGGCAGAGAGGCAGGTAGAGCGAGCAGAGGAAGCAAGCTCCCTGCTGAGCAGAGAGCCAGATGTGGGCCTGGATGCCAGGACCCTGAGATCATGACCTGAGCCAGAGGCAGAGGCTTTAACCCACTGAGCCACCCAGGTGCCCCTGAAAAATTTGATTCTTATAGAAAAGTTTTAAATAACTTACCTGACATCATGCAGTTATTAAATGGCAGTTGGGATTTGAAACTGTGTCCTCTGGTCCCATAGTTCACTTCTCATGTTGCAAAAATCATATCATAAGTTTAAACATAACTTGTGAAAGAACATATTTTCTAGATTTCTCATATGGGGGAATGATTAGAAAGTGACTCAGGATGTTGAATTTTCATGTAATTGGGTTACATTGCAGACACTATTTTAGAAGCAAAGGTTCAAAGTCAAAGGTGGCTTTAAACATGGAGACATAGTTACTTAGATTTTGATTGTTTGAGTGAGGTGGTACTATAGTGAAGACGTTATTGTTAGTATTAACTATTCCCCAGGGATATACTCCCTATATTTATTCCTTGTGCGTCCCCTCGTACATTGACTCCAGGCCTGACCTTGTGACTTTCTTTAGACAATTTAACAGTAGTAAGCATCACAGGAATAGAAATTTTATAAACACTTGCAAATTGTGCTGTTCTCTTGTATTATAGTTACAACATAAAGAAATCCAAGCTATTTATAGGCAGGCAGCACATATAGACAGAGAGAAGTATGTAAGATTTATCTGGATTTTCTAGCCTGGCCAAACCAACTTCTGGATGCAACCTAGTAAGCTCAGTCACCTCCATATAAGTGGAATGGCTAAGATGAGCTCTGTCAACCTACAAAATCATGAGAAATAATAAATTGTTGCTTTTATAAGCCATTAATTATTGGAGTAGTTTTTTATACAGCAATAGTCAATCAAAACTTGGAGAATCTTATTAAATAACTTTGTCAAGAATCTTATTTCAGTGAAGAAAGAATAATTTATATGAGCAAACTGGAATCTCATGCACATATTTGGTAGAGTCTGAGAATATCTTATACATATATTTAGTAAGGTCCATAGAATGAATGAATATCCCATACACATATTTAGTATGTATAATCAAGGAATTTTGTACTTCAAAGCTATTTTATTGATGAAAATATCATCTACTATATTTTTACTGCTACACTTGATGATACAGTCAAGGAAGTGATAGTTTCTTTCCAAATACCTTTTATATGTATGTTGTATATGTGTGTACACAAACATATGTATGTGTATGTATATAATATATATATAATTGTCTAGAATATATGTAAAATGTAGTTGTTTAATAATGAATTAGTATAATTAGTATAAAGAAATATATTTTTTTAATTTTATTCCGATTTGATGTCTGTGTTTTAATTGATTAGTTCAACTCCTTTATATTGATTGATGAAACTAAAATTTAATCTTGTTCCTATTTTCAAATTACTTTTTTTTTTTTCTTTTTGCTATCCATTTTTTTAAATGAAATTTCTTCTGGGGCTGGGTGGCTAAGTCACTGAGTGTCTGCCTTCGGCTCAGGTCATGATCCCAGAGTCCTGGGATTGAGCCCCGCATCGGGCTCCCTCTTTGGCAGGAGGCCTACTTCTCCCTCTCTGACTCCCCTGCTTGTGTTCCCTCTCTGGCTGTGTTTCTCTCTGTCAGATACATAAATAAAATTTAAGAAAAATTTATTCTGTTCCTTGCATTTTCCTCTGTCTTATTTATTTATTTATTTATTTTAATTTTATTTTTTCAGTGTTCCGAGATTCATTGTTTATGCCCCACACCCAGTGCTCCAAGCAGTATGTGCCCTCAGTACCCACCACCGGGGTCTCCCATTCCCCCACTCCCTTCCCTCCAAGACCCTCAGTTTGTTTTGCTTCCAAAATCTCTCATGTTTCGTTTCTCTCCCCGAATTACCCTACTTCCCATTTCCTTTCTTTCTCCTACTGTCCATGTAGAGAAAGTCAAGTATCACATGGTTTCACTTACTTGTTGTGCATAAGGGGTAATATAGAGGACAGTAGGAGAAGGAAAGGAAATGTCATATTTATTTTTAACTGAAGACAAGTACATGTTTTTCACCTCTGTTTATTTCCTTATAAAGATCACTAACATTTTTTTTTTACCCTCTTAACCTACTCATATTTCCTCTTCATAATGGTATTATTTAGAATTTTAATTTTGTATTTCTGTTAATATGCTTTTTAAAAATTTGATCTTAGCCTTTCACACTTTAGATATCAATGACATTTTCCAAGAATGTTGGCTACCCTTACATTCCCTATTTCTTAAGTTCATCTCCTGTATTTGTGTTCTTATTTAAGATATACTCCAAAAATATCATCAATACAAAGTATTTTTGGTGATTTTTAGCTGCATGCAAAACTCTAGGTTAAATATTCATTTCATTCATTATTTTAAAAAATAATAGTTATGTTTACTTCTCGCTTCCAGTGTTGCTCCTGAGAGCACGGACACATTTTTTTTTTCTTTGTAGGTAACATATCTTTCCCATTTAATAACCTTTAGAATTATTTCTCTTCCTTTGATGCTTTTGAATTTCATTGTAATGTGTCTAGATATAAATTTATTTCTTACTTGGCACTGTCAGTTGTTGTTCTTTCAGTTTTCTCTTGCTATTTATTTATTGCTATCTTTTCATCACGTGATTGTTACTCTTCATTTTAGCTTTTCCATTGTTCTGATAATACTGTTCTCTTATTTTATTTTATCATCCACATTTAAAATTTGTTTTTCACATTTTCTATAATTTTTGCTAAGATTTCTAACCAGAATTCATATGTTTAATAAGCATTTATTGGTATATCTTCTTAAAAATATGCTTCTAGGGACACCTGGGTAACCATTGTTGGTTAAGCAGCTGGCTTTGTCTTGGGTCATGACCCCAGGATGCTGTGATCAAGCCTGGCATTGAGCTCCTTGCTCGGTGGGGAGTCTCCTTCTCCCTCACTACTGTATGTGGTCTCTCTTGCATCTCTGTCTCATAAATAAAAAAAATAAAATCTTAAAAAAACATGTTTTATTGAAGTTATTTTGTTAAAAGGAATAATTAGCATTCATTGTTTTAATAATATGTTTCCTGACATAATACGCTAATGTAAGACATCCAACAAAGTTCCAGATAGTTTACGGACCCCCAGTAGATGCTACGTCATTTTCTTTTTTTCTATTGCAGTGAGATACACATGTAGAGAGTTGTCAACATGTGTTCAAAATACTAGTATAGATTTCCTATACCAGGACAAGAGCAATATGGAAAAAAAATAACTGTACTTTTAACTAGCTTATAATCTAGGGTAAAATTGGGAATAGGTAAATTATTTTTAAACTTTAGACTTCTGAATGTATACATATAAATGTATAGTTTTATTTATTGGCTACTGTGTGGCAGGCTCTCTGGAAGTTGTTATACTATGATCCCTAGTATCAAGGAACATGCTGCATGAAGGGCAAGAAATATGGGCAAATATTCATTTATATGATGGATCCTATAAAACGCATGAATAAAGTGATAATCATTCTGCTTAGAGTATCCAGAAATGCTTTCCTGAATGGAAGATCTGAGCTACATCTTGTGGATCAATGTGGTTAGTCTAGTGAAGAAGTCAGGACAAAACAACTGCCTGACAAATGTGTTTTATAAAATTGGGATATTTCAAAATATTGATCTGCATATATGAAGCTTTCATGATAGTAGGCAGAGGAGGAGTAATTTCTTTTCTTTATTCAGCAAATGGTCACTCGTGGAGAATGAATAATAAGTGATCCTAGTGTGTAAAGAAACAGATGTTGTCATGGGGATAAACAGTGCTTCTCAACAGCAGTTCATTTCTATTACCTGAATTAGAGTGATTTGAAATTGTCTAGTTCAAGTGTTCAAGGGCATCTTCTCTTCCCAGTCTGTATTTATTCTTCCAGAAAAATTGTTATTTTGGCCATTAAGAACAATCGCACCACTAATACATTGTGGCTAAAAACAACTTGGAAAATTTCTACAGGGAAAATCTCTAACTACATATTCAGTAGAAATGATAAATAATATATTAAATAAGCATGCAGTGGCTAAAGATATGGTATTAGTAGTCAAAAAGAAAATACAACACTCACATTCTGATTGAGAAAATTAAGCTTATTATGTATTCAAGGAACATATTTAAGAAATTTTTTTTTCTTTTAGACTCATCTTAATGGATACAAACTATAACTAAAGTAACTTTCCTTGAGATAGGGTGCATAAACTAAACAATAAGACTTTTTCTATAGTATTTAAAGCTGTTTTTTTGAAGTCTCATATTATGTTCTACATATAATGCAATGTCATGTGGAGTGATCTGACATCAAAAAGCCCCCAGCCTCTAGTAGGTGAACCTTCTCGTCACTTTCATGTCTAAGAAAAATTGAGCTCATGTTGGGTTCTCAGAGACAGAAAAGAAATGGCAATGCTTTGTTCACTTTAGTTTGTTCTAATTCCAAAAGACTAAAGCTTAGTTCTGCAAAACTACATTTCAATTCTGCTAGCACTCTAGGGCTTTAGTGCCCATTCCTGAATAGTAATATTAACATCACTGAATTTGTTTTCTGTTTCATACCACATGGTTACCCTTTGTGATTCTCTGAACTACTTTGAATCAATGATTATTTTTAGTAGTAGTTCTCATTCTGTAAACCTTAGACAATGTTTCTGTTATGGTCATTCCATATAAATTATATCCCTTCAAAAGGATAAAGTTACATAATGACTTAATACAAAAATTCCCATACATTTAAGAAATATTTGCCCTTGTGTTAAATTGAGAAGAAAAAAATGGAAATTTCATATTTGGTAAGATACTGATATAAATATACTACATGGCAAGGGTACTCTCTTTTTATCTTTTTTTTTACTCTGTCACATATGCACACATGTATGTATATTATTAGTTAAAAATATAAAAGTGATTACATTTCTTTCATATTCCCTCATGGAATAACACAGTAAAGCCAAGAATGGCAGCTTAATTGGAGAGGATGAGAGATAAGAATATAAGAATCACCTGGGGAGCTTGCTATCATGTGGAGTCCTAGGTCTAAAGACTCTGATGCCAAAAGTCAATCCTGAGAAACAAGGGTGACTCTGGTGTAAACTGTGAATGCCTACTCTGTGTAATTTAGCTATACAGGAGTGGTGATATTTCATTTAATCTTCCACTAAAAAAAAAAAATCACAAAACTATTCATGATTATGGCTTGCAACTGTAAGCTTAAACATAAAGGAATAGTGGGCATGGCTTGTGCTTCTATTTCCTTAAGGCATATCCAAGGAGCACAGTATAACTATTATTTGCTGTACTGACCTTGTTAAAATGATCAAAATCAATCTGAGGTATGAATCCTTAGTAATTTTAGATTACATGAGAAAAATATCTGGAAAGATGTTCTTTCTTTGTCTCTGAGGCTTTCATATTTTTAATTCTTAATTGTGAAAACCCTCTCTCCTCTCTGCTTAATTTGTGAATCCCTTAACTAAAGTTATCATTTGCAATGTGAACAATTCTGTGTAGAGTCAGTAAAGAGCTTCCTGTTGGGGCGCCTGGGTGGCTCAGTTGGTTAAGCAACTGCCTTCAGCTCAGGTCATGATCCCAGAGTCCAGGGATCGAGCCCCACATCGAGCCCCACATCAAGCCCCACATCAGGCTCCCTACTGGGCGGGAGGCCTGCTTCTTCCTCTCTAGCTGTGTTTCTTTCTGTCAAATAAATAAATAAAATCTTAAAAAAAAAAAGAGCTTCCTGTTAATAAATGTGTCTATTGATCCCTATTTCCTTTTAAACAGAAATCTACATGATACACTCTTAAGTTGAGTCATTTAATTTACACAGAAACCCTGGATATTTACTTTTCTTAACTTTTTAAAAAATCAGTTTACAGTGAAGCCCAGTAACATGTTAAGGTCATATACCTTGAGGGCCTAGGAAATAGCATGATCCCAGATATTTCCTCTATCTATTCCTCTCTCTCTCTCCTCTCATTTTCACTTTTTTTCATCAGCAGTTGTTTTTTTTTTTTTTCCATCTATCCATGCACAATTATTCTGTTCTCTGTAGTAAAACCATTTAAGGCAAATATTAAAAATATAAATGATAATATGTACAACAAGATCAAGTGTCCCTTTCTGTATAAAGTAACAAGAACAATAAGTATTTCTGAGGTGAAGATATTTTTGTTTGCTTTGTTTTGTTTGGAATTGGGGAAAGATGAATAATAAGCATTAATTTTCTTTTAGTGAGCATTATCACTGCCATTCATGTTGTTAGTGCCTCAGGCACTAGAAAGTCTAATATGTCAGTGGTTTGTTAATAAACCTACTTTGTACATAAATTAATTACAGATTTTTCGTTGGTATTCTGCCCTTTGTTTAGAGGTTTTAGCTTTTTTTTAAACAGATTCTTTTTTTTTTTTTTTAAGATTTTATTTATTTATTTGACAGAGGGAAATACAGCTAGAGAGAGAACACAAGCAGGGGGAGCAAGAGAGGGAGAAGCAGGCTTCCCGTCTAGCAGGGAGTCCGAGGTGGGGCTCGATCCCCGGACTCCAGGATCATGACCTGAGCCAAAGGCAGTCGCTTAGCCGACTGAGCCACCCACGTGCCCCAAGGTTTTAGCTTTTATAGGAATTCAGCAACTAATTCAAAAGTAGCCTGTTTTAGTACATGGAATGAAACAATTTAAGTAGGAAAAAAATTATATGGCATAGTTTTGCCCAAAATCTTTATAATACAGATAATTTGAACATCTGTGGTGAGCCAGGCATGATCATATAACTCTGTATGTGGAAAATGTATGCATAGAGTTGAATATATTTTTATCAAATATGAATGGTATGGTATATGAATATTCTTTTATATTCTAAAGACAGAAATAAATTTTTACTAATGAAATAGATAAATGATTTAGATTCCTTTCTTAGAAATTGATGAGGTGGGAAGATAAAAAGAAAAATTAACAAGCTTAGAACAGAGATAATTTGACAAAAATTATATAATGGTGAGTGAACTTCAAATGAAAAAGATAGATAAAGCAATAAAGATAGAGCTATTCTAGGTCTAAAATTTGTTGGCAAAGTGTTTCTCCAAGAAAAATGGTGCCTTATAGAATACTGATTTAGATCATGATTCATGTGTATTAGCTCATCTCTTTTGTCTCATTACTCCCAGCTTAAAAGCCAAAATATGGGGCGTCACAGTGGGTTAAAGTCTCTGCTTTAGGCTCAGGTCATGATCTCAGGGTCCTGGGATCGAAGCCTGCATTGGGATCTCTGCTCAGTGGGGAGCCTGCTTCCTCTTCTCTCTCTGCCTGTGTCTGTGCCTACTTGTGATCGCTCTCTCTGTCAATAAATAAATAAAATATTTTAAAAAAGAAAAAAAAAAGCCAAAATATGGCTTCTGTATGTCCATATTTGTAGCAGAAGTTACCTACTGAGATTATTACAAACCTGTCTATACTAGAGTACATTTTAGCTTCAAGTGGTTTATTTATATGTTTTGTTTTAGTGTATGTTTTTCTTTTCATGTTAAATGGAATTTACTACAAATTATTTTTGGCTTTGATGTGAAAGCAATTAGAATAATGGGCAGATGCAGCTAATTTTGGAGCAGTCAATTTTCTGAAGATAGATTCAGTGATAGATTAACTATATTTTTTTAAAATGCAACAATTACCAGTCATTCAACTCCTAATGGTGCAGGAGAGCTGATACATCCATGTATTATAAAACATCACCCCCCAAAAAAAGACTAATGAGTAAATTCATTTATGAAAGTTAAAATTCTAATTTGAACATGATTCTTAAGTTATAAAAGTGTTTCCATATGTAAAGATGTATACCAATGACCACTTTAGTGATGTTATCATCCAGTTTCTTAACACATGAGGGCTAAAAAGTTTAATTTTGGAAAGCCAGTGCAGAATGTTCCATGTTTTAATTTATGTTGCATTCCAATATCATTTTATTATGGAATAAAACAAAGTAAAACAAAAAAACGACATACTATGTCAGACCAATTGCTAGATGAAATATACATGGCGTTGGACCTCTTATTAAGATCTGGCAAGGCTGTCATGTGAAATTTCCCATTTTACCCTCTTTTCCCTCACTCTTTTCCATTACATCTGGGAATTTAGGCTGGGTCAGATCTTCACTGATTTTAACGTTTTCATATGATTACTTTAAATGCTTCTGGAGACACAGAGTTGATAGAAATTGAAAATGAAAACTGAGCCTAGCTTGTGGTTTAGAAGGCTATGGTACATCATTAAATCCAAAAAAAAAAATAAAAAATAAAAAATAAAAAAAATGTTTCTCAGAGATCTACTTTCAGCATGGCACCAATAGTTAGTATTATACGTATATTTAACAGGGATAGGTCTTGTGTTTTGTGTAGTAATGGCAATAACAGGAGGAAATTTTTGGAGGTGATAGATAGGTGATGGCATGGATGATGGTGGATTGTGGTGGTTTCATGGTGTATACCTATCTTTAAACTTGTCAAGTTTTTATGAAATGTGAGACATTTGGAGCTAAATATAATTTTATTCTTTCATGGTGAGTAGTTTTATAGAATTGAATTTTTTAATTTGATTTTTTTTTTCTTTAAACCCTATTTAACACCAGAGTTTAAGATTTATCATTTGAAACTGTTATGGCCAGTAAAGACATCACAGAGTTGACATGCAGGAGACTAAAGTGAAGTGGGAAAAGGTCAAGGGAATGTGAAACTACGTTGTTGATTTGTAATCTGTATCCATAATATATAGCTAGATGATGGTTGGTGTTTCAAAAAATTAGGGTAGAATGACCTAGATGTCCAAGGATTAAAGTGTTGAAGAAAGAAAACTTATGGCATGTAGAAATATTATGAATTTCAAAAGAGAAAAAATTATTACCTAATGATGGAAAAATAATGATTTGCTAATGAAAATCAAAGACAATGTTTAATTGTTCACCATGCGGTATGAGAGCAAATCTGGCAAGTTTTGCTATCTAATAGGTGGAGCTGTGTGCAAAAGGAAAATATGGGGTTCCTCATTCAAAAAGTAGAGGAAAGTGCTATTAAAGGTACTAAAATATAAAACTTCTGTTTTCTTCTGCAGTCTCCTTCTTGATAGGTTTTGTTTGTTTTTGCTATATAATAAGTTCTAAGTAAGGAATATTAAAAATTTAAATTATGAACACAAATACTACTGTTCATCTTTATATTTTGCATGCTAATTTTTAATGCAAATATGAGTATTTAACTCATACAGAATCACTAAAATTAAGCAAATTGTTTTTCTTAGTTTGTGTATGCATATATATTTTGTTCTTATTAGAATAGTGGAACCACTGCACAAAGCTAACTTCAGTCTCTTATTTTATTGCTCGATATGCACACATACAACCAATGCTCTTGCCTTAGTCTTACTAATGAATAAAGTTTAAAAGAAAAAGAACAGTGGGTTGTCTTTCTTTTCCTTTTCTTTTCGTGTCTTCATTTTCAGCATTAATGGTTGCATAAATACAGAGAAGCCACCATGAATACAAAGATTATGATACAATTTTTTTGTCATTTATGGCTTTGAATGCCACTGAATTCTTTTTGGAGTCAAAGCAAATTCTGCTTTTAATATAAAGTGTGGCCTTTTGGGCCTCTTGGGACAGTCAGTGTCCTCTTACTCAGTTGAAAGTAACTCACTAATCACTCATTTTAGTCTCACCAAACTCCCTTCCGTCATGAGTCCATTGGAATTTAGTGTTCCTGAGAGATCACAAATGCTATACACAAATGGAATGACAAGGAACATTAGGAGATCCCAAAACTGCACGTATCTCCTCTGTCTACATCTATACTCCATTGCACATCAGACATCACATTTAAAAAAAAAGGTCAGAGATAGTATTAAGAGTATCACACAGTGCGCCAATATTACGTAAAGCCTGGGGTTCTTCTGAACACAGGGCCCTGTGTTCCTGTGCAGGTCATATGCCATCAAGCCAGACCTGGGTTGAAGTGATAGGGAGTTCTAATGGGAAGGCCCAATTACAGGTAAAACAAAGCAATGAATATAAAGTCCAAGAAATATATATATAGAATATAGAAGTCTGTTTTTCTTAGAACAAAGTTTCTGAAGGACCTGATTATAACATTTAAGAGAGAGTAGAGCAATTGGAAGAAAGTTAACATAGGATTGTAGAAAACAGATACAACAAATAGTCTTAATATATGAGAATTAAGCAAAGATGAATGGAGACATTACTAGCCTAAAATTTCCAAGTGAAACACTGATAAGTTTAGGAATAGTCACAAAGCAACTTAGATTTGTGTGGGGAGTGTCTGGGAAGGCAGATATTGAGTGGAATCACCACAGTCTGGGGACATGTTCTGATTGTTTAGATTTCCATAATGGAGGCTTCTGGGCATATATCTTAACATTCAGTGAATTGTGTGACTCCTGCTAGAGACAGATTACAAAGAGGGCTTCCAGAACTAGGACTTGATAGAGTCAGGAATAGAGGTCAATTCAGGTCTCATGAGGAATTTTTTAAAAGAACACTTCAAGGATTATCTTGTCCCAAGACAGAGCTGAGATCACAGACTTCTTCTGAACTTTAACATAATACATAGCAGTATTTTACTCTTTGAAATCATTACTTCTATTCTGGCAGGGCTGAAAAAAATGAGAATGACTGAACTTTTTTCATCATTAAAGAACAATCCTGATAGTTTTAGTATGGGAGGGAATCTTAGCATTTTATAAATTACCAATAGTGTCCAAACACTAGACTACAAAGAAGAAAACTTAAATGTCCTGAAATCTCCATGATTTTTTGAAAAAAAAAAAAAAAGAATCATCTTTTATTCTTACACATTCATAAAACCATGAGCTCTACATAAAATTGGTAGGGAGAGCTTAAGTTTTACTGACTGTCATTATATTATTGAGGTAAATTTTGGTAATTTTGTCTGAGATAACATTTCATACCACTGGGTAAAGCTTATAGATTCCTCAAAGTGTGTGATAAAAGAGTTGAAAGAAATACCCAGATTGTCCATTTTTTTTCTCTTCTCTCCAACCTAATAGGTACACCTAAATGTATAAAAAGGGATAATATCCAGGGTGCCTGGGTGGCTCAGTTGGTTAAGTGACTGCCTTCCGCTCAGCTCATGATCCCGGAGAACCGGGATCAACTCCCACAGTGGGCTCCCTGCTTGGCGAGAAGCTTGCTTCTCCTTCTCACTCCCCCTGCTTGTGTTCCCTCTCTGGCTGTGTTTCTCTCTGTCAAATAAGTAAAGTCTTAAAAAAAACAAAAAGGGATAATATCCAATTTATTAATATCTAATTTGGTTATTTTGAGGGTAATTTGTGTAATAGCTACCTACTCAATACAGATCTAAAAATCTATAACCATAATATATCATAGTCAAGGCAAATTATACTTTATCTATAGATATTTAAATATTAATATTTTATGATTTGTGGCCAGTGTAATTTTTAAAAAATCTTGCTTATTTTTTGTTTGTATGTTTCATTTTGTTTGACTTTTCAAAAAATGTATGCATTACTGAAGACAAACCATTGGAAAAGTGGATTCAATGAGGATGAGTACAGCTCAAAATAAATTTTTCAGAACTCAGAATACATGACATATGACTTCCAGAAAGAAAGCAGTTGTGTGATAGCTAAAAAAAAGAAAAATAGAAAGCAAACAAGTCATATAAATCAAATCTGTCACTTCTGTTAAGGAGTTCTGTGTATGTCTAAGGCAAATAAGAGGCAAAAAAGGAAAAAAAAAAGAGAGAAGAAAGAAATGGAAAATAACCAAAAATTTTTGAGAATTCTTATTAAAAATGTGACACGTAATATAAAAGAGAATTGTGGAAGTGAACCAGAAATAAAAGTTAAGAGAAATATAGACATATAACTATAACATAGTTAGAATTATAGAATTATAGAATTATAGAAATATAGAATATAACTAGAGAGCTAGTTAAACTTAGTCAAACATGAGAGAGCTATCTATCATTTATGCTTTTCTCAATGACAAGGAAATCAAGAAAGGCATAGTAAGAAGAAGAAAAATTACCTACAAATAAGGTGTTGAAGGCCGTTAAGGATAATAACAATGAATACATAAGGACAGCATAAAAATCATCAATTGGTTTCAATTTTATGGGCATGCATACTCAGTTCCGAAGAGAGCATCTGCTGTTACTACTGCTACTCCTTCTAGCAGCGGCTGCATTAGTTAGAACACCGGAAGAAGGACAGTGTTTAAATTCACATAAGTATTAGACTTTTACTTGTCTGGGACTGGCTCCACAGTTTACTGTGGTCACCTAGAACAGGCTCTTTTCAGAGTTAGGCTCTGCCATAGTCAGTGTGGCAGGGATGATTCCCCTAGCGGTGGCAAGAGGCCTACAGCAGTGCTGGGCCTCAAGTGTTCACACAGCTTCCAACCAGAAGCAGGAAGGAGAGGTGAAGATTTTGGTCCTTTTCTTTTTTTCTCTTTCTTGCTAAGAGGAGCAATATTTCTAGAACTCCAAATAAAACTCCTTTATATTCCAGTGACGAAATTAGGTCATATGCACAATGCTAAGGGAATCTATAGCAAAATGGTATAGAAATCAACAAGTGGGTAAGACCAATTGTATCCTTCTTCTGAGGTTTGATTATCAAAGGGGAAAAGTAGGCTGAATAGGGAAAGACTATTGGGACATAGATGTTTCTATTGTAGTAATCAGTACTGATTGAAAGTTTTCCACTGACAGATATGCTGTATACTTTTCATTTTCTAGTCATGCTATGTAGCTCATGCAGTTCTGTACCTATTTAACAAATAAAGTTGTAAGACCATATAGCATAGCATACTTTAACAAAAGATAAGATAGTATAAGATAGCATAGTTAACAAAAAGATGCAGGATTTATACAAATTCTCTTTATCCCCCCGGTCTCTAAATAATACATAAAAGCTATAAGACACAAAACTGTACATCATAATGAAATGTGAATTCATATTTTGAATAAAATATTATGTAATAAATTAAACCTTTGAAGCTTTAGAAGAAGGGTATACAGTTATGAATTATTATATTTAAAAAGTTTATCTCATTCTATAAATATGTGTTATCAGTATAGTTCCTCAAAGGGCTCAAAGTCAGGAAGTTGAGTACCAAAGTCCAAGGGCCATTAGTATGTGTGTACATGTATGTGCTGTGTATACACACACATGCACACACATATATACAATACCTGTATATACCTATATATGCATATTTTCGAGGTAGACAAAATCTGACTTTCCTAAGTAATGAGAAAAATAAAATAATGCCCATATTAAGATAGATAGATGATAGATGATAGAGTAAAAATGTATTTGAGACACATGTGAAAGAGAAGTGAGAGGTTTAAAGTTCACCCTTGGGCAAAATAAAGGATTTAAGGATTATCTCTTGCTGTATGGCACAGAGTACAAAAAGGTAATTAAAAATGTTCTTCTCATTATGATGAGTGAAATAAGCTAAGCAGAGAAAGTCAATTATCACATGGTTTCACTTACTTGTGGAGCATAGGGGTAACATGGAGGACATTAAGAGAAGGAAAGAAAACGTGAACTGGGGTAAGTCAGAGAGGGAGATGAAGCATGAAGACTACGGACTCTGAGAAACAAACTTAGGGTTTTGGAAGGGAGGGGGTGGG
>PITA01022117.1:0-31106 GCA_004023965.1 Spilogale gracilis | reverse complement strand
TTTTTTTTTAAGATTTTATTTATTTGACAGAAACACAGCCAGAAAGGGAACACAAGCAGGGGGAGTAGGAGAGGGAGAAGCAAGCTTCCCGCCGAGCAGGGAGCCTGATGCGGGACTCGATCCTGGGTCTCCGGGATCATGACCTGAGCCGAAGGCAGTCGCTCAACCAGCTGAGCCACCCAGGCACCCCAAGTTACTGATGTTCTGATGGCATTTGTTCCAAGTTGTTGGTATGTAATTTATGAAAATGAGCCCCTTCTTTTTTTTTTCTTTCTTTTTTGCTATCTTGGTCTCATACTTTTTATTGTTGTTTTAAAGATTTATTTATTTGAGAGAGAGAGAACACAAGTAGGGGAAGTGGGAGTGGGAGAGAGAGATGCAGGCTCTCTGCTGAGCAGGGATCCTGATGTGGGGCTCAATCCCAGAACCCTGGGATCATGACCCAAGCTGAAGTTAGATGCATAATAACTGAACCACCCAGGCACCCCTTGGTCTTAAATCTTTAACGAAGTTTATTTTTCCGTCACGTTTTGGCAGCGCCCACCACCTTCCCCATATGTGAACGGAAGCTCCTTAATAAATGATGGGGTGTTTGGGAGCTGACCACAGCTTCCCCAGCTGGAGTGAGGAGCCCAGGAGGTAACACATAATCCTGTGCTGGTTAGTTCAGGTTTAGCTGGAAAGGGAAGAAAACTGCAGATTGAGAGGGAAAGTTCAGAAGGCAGAGCATGCACACTGTTCAAAAAAGCAAGGACAAAACAAAACTTAGGTTTTGGAAATAGCACAGGGTGGATACTTGAGGATGGAGTGTGTTCAGGCCTGGCTTTTTGGGAGGGCGTGCCTGACAGATGTTTGCTGGGAAAGGAGAAGTTTAGGTGTTGACAGCCCAATCCTGAGGTTGGGGGAGGCGGGGGGGGGGGAGAAGTTTTAAAATGGGAAGAGCAGGGTCTGAGGTCCACATGGACAAGTGCGACAGAGCCCCCCACATCCCTGTCTTCAGTTGGAGCCACCTAGGAAGAGCTTCGTGTGCCTGCAGCTGGGCTGTGGTCCTGCGACACACTCCCGTGTCGCCAGGTTCTCTCACGGAATTGGCCGTGTCCTTCTCCAGAGTCTCCCGGTGAGGTGCATCACCTAGTTGGCCTTGAAAATAGTTTGGTGGAGGCGCCTTTGGTGTCCTTTCTCCTGGCAGGAATTTCTTCTCCCCAGATCCCCCCATTCTCACTCTGCCTATCCTGAAAGCTGCTCTTCTCTGTAGCTTTAAGAAAATGGTGGGCAGCCATTCAAATTATATATAGGCTTTATATATCTTTCTGACTGTAAGAAACGTCTTGTTACCTTTTTCCTTCTTAAGGCCTAAATATTTGCAAGAGAGTGCTAACAGATGTCTCTGCAAGTTGGGCCTGTTAGAGTTCCGCAGCCCCGGTTTCTCAGTTGTTTGGTATTCCTTTCCCAGACTGTCAGGCAGGGCAGAGGGCACTGTGGCCCTTGATCAGAGGAATTGGTGCCTTTTCTTTGCCACCAAAGACCCAGGAGGCTTGGTGGATGCGCTGGCTGGGCCTCATGGCCTCTCCCTGACCCCTCCCAAGGAGGACACTGGGCCCAAGGTGACTGGACTGGAAGGGCAGCAGAGCCTGGGGCATCGTTTCTCCTTCCGCAATTTTTTTTTTCTTCATCATAGTTGTAACCATTTGAGGCCTTTTCAACCAGGAGGACCATGTCAGCTGCTTCCTGACCTGGAGGAGGGTGGCGGAGGACCTCTTCGCAGCCGATCCCAGCTCCTCCTGCTTCTCGGAGGGTGGGATGGTCATAACCTGCTGCACACCAGATGGAGAGACAAACGGAAGTGCTTGGTGGCCCCTGGGTATTAAGCACACTGAATGTGACTACTGATTTTGATGAGTATTTGCGCTTTGAACTGGGCGATGCTCATTAGAAATCAGAGGGCTCTTTTTTGCTTTTTGAGGCCCATCCCATCTCTGGCAGTGGCGAATGTTGCTGTGAATGAAAAACCAAACTAAAACAAATGTGCAGGTCACCATAAAAATTTTTATCCCTGGTCCTTTGACAGGCTTTAGAGGATTTATGAGAGCTGGCCAAATCCGTGGAAAGGCGGAATATGCCTGCCTTCTCCCAAAGCCCCATTCTGTGGCTTCGGATGGAGACAGAATTCTTGGTATATTTGAGGCTGGTGTGAAGGCTGTGTTAGCCATAGCAGATGTATCGATTGTCACCGGGGTGAAGTTTTAGGAGCTGTCCCTTATTTATGTGGTCATATGTGGTAAGTGATCCTTGCGTTTCTTGTGGCTCTGTCCGCCCCCCACCATTGCCACCAGCCCTGACAACTTAACGTTTACTTACCTATTTTTTTGATGTTCCTGTTGCCTGTCTGAGGCTTTAGATGAGGAAGGAGGGGGCATCCATTGTTTCCCTGGCAGAAGCAGCACAGTAGCTTGGTGGAGAGTGAGGGCCACTGCAGGAGGGAGCAGGCACTACCTCCTAGAGAGCTGCTTTGGAGGAGGGGACCTTAGCTTGACCTCATGACTTGAGGTCCTCATGCTCCTCATCTCTACCTTACCTCTTGGAGGCTTTTCAGGAGCATTAAGGGAGGTAGCGTCTGGCCCAAGGCTGCCTTGGCTCCTCCACAGCCGGAAGAACTCAGAATGAGCCCAGCAGGTCTGAGTGGGGGATGGGCAAGGGGAGGCGCTTGTTTTGTGTCCAGACTCCAGCTGTGCTGCTCTGTCTTGGGCAATCCCTGAGTCTTCTGGACGGTCGGTTCCTCATTTTATAGGTGAGGAGTAATGTGCCCTACCACCTCCTCCCACCCCTCCAGCCTCCTCAGCTTTGGAGACATACTGCCGGAGTTATTTCTGGCAGAAACTCCTTCCCCTGCCTGCCTTTGCAGCCTCCAGCAGCCAGTGGAGTTGGTTGTCCTCAGACCCTCTGTGCTCACCTCTGTCCCCTGCCAGACTGTGGCCTTCCTGAGGACAGCGGCACGGTTTAAGTCTGTTTTGTAATTTATTTAGCAGCATTTCCACCCACATCAGTCACAGTGTTGTGTGCTCAGTGGTCACTGGTGAACAGGACCAAACTCATGGACCAAAGCCGATGGTCAGAGATGTGACTCTGTTTTGTTTTGTTTTTTTTTTAAGATTTTATTTATTTGACAGAGAGAAACACAGCGAGAGAGGGAACACAAGCTGGGGGAGTGAGAGAGGGAGAAGCAGACTCCCCACCGAGCAGGGAGCCCGATGTGGGACTCGATCCCGGGTCTCCGGGATCATGACCTGAGCTGAAGGCAGTCGCTTAACCAACTGAGCCACCCAGGCACCCAGAGATGTGACTCTAACCACTCTAGCTCAGCAAATATTTCTTCTCTGGAAAGAGAAGATTTGTGTTCGTGGCAGAGAGCTGGGTTGACCCTTTACTGTGTAACCTTGGGCCTCAGTTTTTCCCCTCTGAGATGAGGGGAGTGGACCAGAACCTGATTTTTTTCTAGGCCTATATGAGCTCAGGCCAGGTGTTGGAGACTTCGAAAGTCCAGTGGAGGGCCTTGGCTGTGTTCTGCAGGGGTAGCTGGAAACCTTCATAAATAAGAGAAAAGTGGGGCCCGTCCTGGGCAGAGAAGCACAGTGGACCAAAGCCAGACACTGAACAATTTTAAAGGCATAATTAGGCATTTTTGGGGCACCCGGCTGGCTCAGTCAGAAGACTATGTGACTCAATCTCAGGGTCATGAGTTCGAGCCCCACTTTGGGTGTAGAGATCACTTAAAAAAGGGTGAGGCATTGATAGGTATTTTTTGGGTAAGATATACCTGATGTGAGAGGCTTTCTTGCTCCCACAGATAATGTAAAATTTGTCAGGACCGACTGCCCCAGATGTTAGGATTCTTCCGTTGCTGGCTTTTGCCACGTGTAAAAATACAACCCACAGCAGAGCCATGTCAGTGGAAGCATTTTGAAAATGAGAACAACAGTCAAAATGTTTACTTCTTGTCTGCCAGAGGCTTGACTTCGAGTTTAGATTTTATTCCCTGTTGACTTACAATACTGATTTTGTTGTAATTTTGAAAAGAAGGAGTATCTCTTTCGTCGTAGGTAGGCTGGGGTTTGTCCACTAATCCCTCTGCCCCTGACCCCACCGATCTGGGTACCTTGAGCCAGAGCCTCCTGCTGTCCCAGAGGAGCTCATGCTACAGGGAGTGTGTTTCTTTCTCTAGGTCATGGCTTCTGGCTTCTCGGACCTGAGGCTCCAGCAGAGGAAATGACCACCCAGGCTTGTGCTCCACACCTGTTACAGAGACTGAACCTTTGCGGGGCATGAACTTGCCCAGCACAGGAGCGTCTCTCTCTTTGAAGGGCTTGACATTTGTCACAAGACCGTGAAAATGGCAACTTCATCTATAAGACGGCAAATGAAAAACATTGTGAACAATTACTCGGAAGCTGAAATAAAAGTGCGGGAAGCCACCTCCAACGACCCGTGGGGCCCGTCCAGCTCCCTGATGACCGAGATCGCCGACCTGACCTACAACGTGGTGGCCTTCTCGGAGATTATGAGCATGGTGTGGAAGCGCCTTAATGACCACGGCAAGAATTGGCGCCATGTGTACAAGGCACTGACGCTGCTGGACTACCTCATCAAGACAGGCTCTGAGCGGGTGGCCCAGCAGTGCCGGGAGAACATCTTCGCCATCCAGACCCTGAAGGACTTCCAGTACATCGACCGTGACGGCAAGGACCAAGGCATCAACGTGCGCGAGAAGTCCAAGCAGCTGGTGGCCCTCCTTAAGGATGAGGAGCGGCTGAAGGCTGAGAGGGCCCAGGCTCTCAAAACCAAAGAGCGCATGGCCCAGGTCGCCACGGGCATGGGCAGCAACCAGATCACCTTCGGCCGCGGCTCCAGCCAGCCCAACCTTTCCACCGGCTACTCGGAGCAGGAATATGGCAAAGCCGGGGGGTCACCGGCCTCCTACCACGGCTGTGAGTAGCGGAAGCGCTCCCCACTCCTTGCCAGAGGGCGCTGGGTACAGACATGGCAGTGCTGGGCGGTGGGCAGGGCGGGTGCCCTGGGGTGAAGCCAGAGCTCGTGTCTGTTCTCCATTCTCCGCTTTTGGCTGCGTGGACAACGATGTCTGTGGTCTGCCCCCATTCATGGTTATAGGGGGGAATTTGGTCCCTGGCTGCTCTGGCTCAGGGGTCTCAAGACCTGCTGCTGTTCTGTGGTCCGGTTCAGGACCCCTGGGCAGGGTTGGAGCCAGATGGTTGGTAGGTGGGAGGAAACCAACGCTCCTTCTTGATAACCTTGTTTCTTTAATCTCCTATTCAATGTTGTTCCCATGACTGGGCTGTGGGTCTCCCCAACTGGCTCAATGTGTCACTCTCCTTCAGCATCACAAGGGAGGGAGACAGGAGGTATCTGTCTCAGTGAAAGAGAGAGAAGGCAGAAACCTCTGCAAGTGTCGGTGTGAGTGAGGCCTCCTCTTTCAACATGGGGACGAGAGCTCTTGGTGGTTTGCTTGCATGGCTGGGTCTGCGCTGGATGGGACCGCTCCGTTTCTCATTTTTGCATGCAGGATTCTGCGGGTCCTTGCCCCACATTCGCAGGAGATTTTGGGGAAGAGAAGTGGAGTTCAGGGCCTGATGGAAGCTGGTCTCTGTGAGCCGTGTGGGCGTTCTGGGCATTCATTAAAAGAGCTCCTGGGAATGGGTGCCTCTCTGCTGTTCCAGGGCAATGTCGAGACAGGTGGTCTTGGGGGTTGGGGAACACACCTACTGTATCTTCTGGCTGAAAAAACAAAAGTACAGGCCCCTACACCCCCTTTCTTTCTGGACTCAGTAACACCATGTCAGCATAAGAGCACATTTTTTTCTTGTTTAAGGAAGTTGTTTGTCGCCTGGTCCTCGTTTAGCCAGTGGCTCTGTGACCTGGCCGCCTACTAGCGTTTCCTGTGTGTAGGCTTCAGTTGACACCCTACAACCACCAGCAGCATTTCGAGAAATGTGGCAACTGGGAGATTTGCATACCCAAGTCAGACTTCCTGCCTCTAGGAATTCCAAATTCTTGTCAAAGGCTCGGAGAAGTCAGCATTTTTCTCATCCCATTTCTAGTTATTGTTGTTTCCCTCTTAGTTTGAACTGCTCTGTTGAAGCGATGGTCGCGACCTTCAGGAAACCACCTGAGATGAACTGTGATCTGCCTCTCGGCCTGAGCCAGGTTGCCCCCCAAAATGAAGATTGACTGCCCTGTAAGGAGTGAAGTGGCTTGTTTCTCTCATGCAGCCTTTCCATCCCTAAGAAAGGGCTGCTGTGGGTTGAGTTGGCCTCAAGCCGCCTCTTTGGGAAGTGGCTGTGTCTGCGCTGTCCATACCTTTTGTGGTCATTTTTCTCGAGAAGCCAGAGGATACAAAGCAAGAGCTGAAACAGCATGCCATTCATCGATAGCTGGTGGGACAGTCCGGGTGCAGGAGGCTGGGGGTCTGGATCAGGCCCCAGTCACAGGTCCTGCCAGCCTTCCTCTGGGCTGATGGCTGCTGCCACGGGCCCAGCTCTCAGTTTCCAGTTCCTTCAGACCTTGAGCTTAAGCTGCATGTTCAGGGTCAGAATGTGTTCAGCGGGCCGTTCGCTGCCTCTGAGCGCATCAGGCTTCAGCCCCCGCCCGCACTCTGCCGCTCCCACTCCCTCTAATGGCGTGTCTCTCTCTGTGTGTGTGTGTGTCCCTGCCCGACAGCGCCTGAGGCCTCGCTGTGTCCCCAGCACCGCACAGGGGCCCCGCTGGGTCAGAGTGAGGAGCTGCAGCCGCTGAGCCAGCGCCACCCCTTCCTGCCGCACCTGGGGCTGGCCTCCCGCCCAAATGGCGACTGGTCCCAGCCCTGCCTCACTTGTGACCGTGCAGCCCGAGGTGGGACGGCGGTTTGCTTTTCTCCTTCCTAGAAATGCTGGGCAGCTTGCTGGGGGTGTGCTTGTTGGGTCCAGTACAGCCAACTCTCTCCCTGTCTCCTCCTGGGCCTCTCGGTCCAGTCTCCCGCAGATCCAGGGCCCCCGTCTTCCTTTCTCCCTAGATGCTCCCCTCTGACCAGCTATGTCACTTGCTACAAGTTCTGCCATTTGGCTAAGGCATGGGGTGATTGCCCAGGCCTTTTGCTATCTCCCCACACCCTGAAAAATTGGAGGGGGTTGTGCTGTCGGCCAGGTCCAGGTGTGGTGGGGGTCGGACACCACCTGGCTTGTTGAGCCAGAAAAGTGCGGTTGAAATCTCACAATGCCGGGAGAAGCCGAGGGCCTCGGTGGACAGTCGCTGGAAGCTGTCGTCCTGGATGCAGTGATATGTGCCTCGATGAGGACAAAATGGGATTGTTCTTGCTTCTTCTCAATTAACCGCCGTCCTTCCAGAAATTCCCCATTACCATGGTAAACAGAGAGTTAGCTGTACTGTCAATTTTAGGTCATGGTGTTTGAAGATGACTTAATTCAATGGGTTTAACTCAAAGTGGGGCTTCTCTTTTGACCTATTAATAATGTATCCTGGTCAGAGTCTGCAACTGTTGCAGGTTAAACTGAAAATAGATTTTTTCCTGTTGCCCACAAGAAAATGTTCCCAGTCTAATCCAACCCCCAAGTGGGGCCCCACTCTAGAGAAGAAATCTTTCTGTTCTTTTGTGCTCCTGTGAGAAGGGGCGCCAGCGAGGAACCTTTGTGTGATTTCCCCGATAAGGTGGCTAGTCTTTATTCAGCCCTGGAAACAGTTACCGTTCACTCATGCCTCATTAATATTATGGCTTGTTTGACTTCGGTATGTGTGTGATCACTGTGTTTAGCTCCGGGATATTTTCCTTTGTGCCCCCGTCTTCCCCTCACCCTTTCATACAGGATTTCATAAAGAGGACCAGCTTGGCACTGCAGAGAGTGCAAATGGGCACCAGTAGGTTTTGAAGGCTCATGCCGAGGCCCTTGAGTTATAGGCCATCTCCCTCCAGATCTTTGGGGGCTGTTCTCGGCAGGTTGCTAGTGTTCCCCAGGACTCTGGGGTCCATTCAGTAACTGGGAAGGTCTGTTTTGAGTCTTGGGTTCATTGGCCACAGGTGGGTTTTCCTGGGACCTTTGCATATTAACCTCAGACCAACCTGCCTCAGCCACTGTCTGCCCCCCTCCGTCCTTCTGTGGCTGGGAAGGCCAGCACCCTGTGCGACCAGTCTGGTCTCAGTGCCCTCTGGTTCTTGTCCACCTGGCTGTCTCCCCTGCACTCACATGTCTGGCAGATGGCTCTAGGTACACAGCCCTCGTGGAGGTCTCTTCTGCTTCAGCTCCGGTAGAAACGGAGAATCAAAATGAGGAGGGTTTTGTTTTTTTTGTTTTGTTTTGTTTTGTTTTGTTTTGTTTTGTTTTTGGACAATTCCTCATGTCCCAGAAGAGTTTTGGGCAGTGTTACACAGTGTCAGTGTTTCATCCTTTAACTGTTCAGCACGTGCCTCCCTCTCATATCTCACAGCCTGCCTGTCCTGGAGGCTGTTGGGGGGGGCGGCAGGACCCTGGCCTGTGACGGCTTTCTGTTCTTCCTTAGCGCCTAGCCAAGCGTTCAGTGGAAGGTAAGTGCCAATTGTACGCATATCAGATTTCCTTCAGACATACCATCTTGAAAGGCGGCCGCGGAGGAGTCAGATGGATGGACACCGGCCATTCTGGAGGTGGTCTCGTGAAATGCAGGCTGCAATGTAGGGGAGACGTATCGGAGGGCACCCTTAGGACCTCAGGCCCTGCAGGGGATGCCTGGTGGGTACTGGTGCAGACTTGGCGTGGGTGAGGGGAAAACTGCTGAGAAAGCCCCTTCAGGGGAGAGCAGGCGCTCCGGCGAGGCTCCTCATGCCTTGGATGCCATTCTGACCCACAGAAATCATGATGATGTTTGCGGGGACCTTCCTTTCGTGTACCATATCCATCTGATCCTCCCTGTGCCTCCTCCCTCCCTTTTGCCTCCCACAGACATCTGTAGATCTGACCTTGGAAACCTCTCAAATTCTGTCCCTTCATCTCAGTGTCCGCTTTCTCTGATTGGTTTCTTTGCTCTTAGCTTCCCCCGTTCGTGTCCACCTGGAGAGCTCCTCTAGATTCCAGGGATCTCCCAGGATCCAGTTCAGAGTCTTTGACATGGTGGACAATGCCCCGGTGGTCCTTGGCTGGCCTCTGTCAGCTTAGATGTGCCGAGGTCTGTCTGGAGGGCCGCTCTCAGGCTCACTCTGGTGAAGCCCGGCCTGGCTGCGCTTTGGCTGCCATGCCTTGTTCACTCAGCAAGTGTGTATTGAGTTCATCCTGTGTGCCTAAGCACAAGGTAAGGAGCCAGCTGCCCCTGCTCGTGGGAAGAGAGACAATAAACCTAAGACATGATCCGGCGTGTTCTAGGATGAGTGCTCTGGGAAGAAGCCGGCAAAAAACAAACCAAACAACCCACTTGGGCCTGGGGTGTAGGAAAGGTGGCCTGTGGTGTTAAAGAGGGTGTCAGAATAAGTCTCCTTGAGAAAGTGATGTTGGAGCAAAGGTGGAAGGGGGTTGAGAAGTGTGCCGTGTGAAGATTTGCAGGAGCATTCTAGGCGTGGGTTGGGGGTGGAGTGGGGTGGAGTAGCAGTGCAAAGGGCCTGAGGTGGAATGTATTCAGGGGTGTTTGCGGCCAGGGTGGCTAGAACTGAGTGAGGCAGAGTGGCGGGTGAGGTCAGGGCAGGGGTTTGGCAGAGGGTAGGGCAGGGAAAGGTTGAGGGCAGCTTCTCAAACTGCCTTTGGCAGGGAGCAACTCTTCAATTCCTGATGGGCTCAGCCGGACAATTTCCTATCCGTGTTTGGATGTTGTAGCAATGTCAGATTGCTCTAAAGGTTTCTAACTACTTTCTCTCACTGTGCTTTCCCCTCTGGCTGTGTGTTGGCTGGGGAAGCCACCCCCCTAATCCAGGTGGGTGATGGCAGGACTATGGAGCTGTGAGGAGATCTTAAAGAAGACCCGGCAGGCTTGCTGGACGACTGGACAGGGAAGGGGGCTGAGTGGAACAGGTTGAGTGGGAGTTGGGGTGATACTCTGGACGTGTCATAGTGTCTTCTGGACATGCAGGTGGAGGTGTGGAGGAGGTCTGAGAAGTCAGGGCCTGTGGGAGAATTCTGGGCTGGAGAGGCCTTCAGCTCTTGGACCTCACATGGCATTTGATGTTTCCTTCACATTCTTGTAATCCCTGGTGCCCTGGCTGCCCTCCCCACCCAAGGTTGGGCCCTCGGCTTGCCTGCGATGGCTGCCTGATTGATTCTGGCAGGTAGCTGGTGCTCAGGACTGCTGTGTACAGCAGATACTCTGGGGCCCAGGGAAGGCCTTTCGGGTTGAGAGGTTGGGGTTTGCCAGAGACCACACAGAAGGGCATCTGGCTTGGGTAGGACAGGGTGGGAGCCACCTGCCTACTGCCAACCCCACCCCCAATGGCCCACTCCTGAGCTGTCCCCCCTCCTACATTCTGCGGGGCTGGTCACGACATTTGGCAGGCTGTGGGGAAATTGCAGAAGTTCTTGGGGTAGTGGCCCTGGTGGAGGTGGGGGCAGTTAAGGGAATGATCCCTGTGAATCCAGGTGGAGACTTGAATATAAGATTGCAGTAGTCCTCTCATGTGCACACTCCTCTCTCTCCTGGGTCTGCCTCTGTGGATGGAGGCTGGCCCGGGAAGGAAGGAGTGCCCCGCCCTGCAGCCCGCAGAGCCTGAGCCACACTTGCCACAGCAGGAGCATGTCCTGTGGTGTTCGGCGCCTTGGATTCCTGGGTGGGAAGCCAACTGCTAGCATTCCTGTTCTTAGAAAAAGAAGAAAGCAAGAAGGAAGACAGAGAATAGAAATGCTCTTTGCCCTCTGAGACCCTCACATGAATCGGAACACACCCAAAGCCACAGAACCAAAGTGGGTGGTCATGTGCTTTGTCCCTGGTGCCCACCGCCCCTTGTGGCCAGGTCTGGGGCTGCCCTGATGGAGTCACTGTCTTGGTGACACATTCAGCCCTTTGGCTGGCGCAGCAGCCACCTGGGGGTGGCGCAGCTCTGCTCCTGGAAACGTGTCCCTACCTCCTTCAGGCCAGCCCGTCTTTTGGGCTGGGTGCCCCTCACGCAGACCTGCATCCTCCCCATGCGCCATGGATGGTGGCATCAAGTGTTTACTAGGGATTACGAGCCTTTCATGTGTTTTCCCTGCTTCACTCTAGAGAGAATTGGAGCTGCTCTCCAAAACACCCGCAATGCCAGAGGATTAAATAGATACATGGAATTGGGGCAAAGGAAAAGAAAGGTGAGAAAGTAAGAGAAAGCAAGAGTCACTATAAAGGCCGGAGATGGATCCAGATCTGGCTTTGAATTTCTCAGTCAGCAGCACCAAAGAGAGCAACTGCTCTTGAGCTGCTGGGCGAGAGTCTGGGATCCAGATGAGATGCAGGGAGGCCAGGTGCTCCCTGCGCTGGGGGTGAGTAGGGCCTCAAGGGGAGCCCGTGGTCCTGACTGCTCATGGCGGGGCCATGGCGGGGCCACCGAGCTGGGCCTGGGCCCCAGTCTAATGACCTGGCCTGAGTCCAGGGGAGCTCCTGGTCTTTCAGAGTAGGGGGCCGGCACGGTTTTCTCCCTCCCTCGTCCCTCGTCCCTCCACACGCTCAGCCATTCGTAAGCGCATTAGGGAGAGTCTGAAAGCTGCCGTGTGCATTGTTTCACATGTGCCTGTGGGAAAAACCCAGAGGCGCAGGTCTTCCTGGAACTCTCCAGGGAAGCTGGTTCTCCACAGCAGGGAACGTCAGGGGGAAACCAGAGTCACTGCAGCCCCGGCCCTGGCAGCCAGACTGCGAGGGCAGCTGGAGCCTGTGAACACCTATATGCACACAAGAGGACATTTTAATGAGGATTAGGCAGCCGAGAAAGGGAGGCCTCCGTCAGTCTGTTTTTGAAAACTTGAGGATGTGGGAATATGTAATAACAAAATATTATTGTTAAAAAAAAAATCAGACCCAGCCTGCATGTCCCTCCCAGGGTGTGGACATGGTAGGTGCTGGATCAGCTGAGGTTTCCTGAGAGTGTGGGAGGGGGAGGGGAGTGAAGCTCACAGGTGCGGCATCGGGTGACACTCCCCAGGAATCGAGTGGGGTGACACTGCCCAGGAACTGAGAGGTGGTTGCTGGCTGACAGCCAGGTAATCGCCCAGTTTCAGGAAAGGCCAGGGACAGCTACCAGGTAGAGAATGTTCCCTGCCCTCAAGGGCCTTTCACCAGGTGGTAATTCTTTAGGTGGGATGGACTAGGAATCTGGTGGGAGATGGGATCCATTTAACTTCTCTTTTGTTGGAGTAAACGTGTTCTATAAGTAATGGGACCCCTTCGTCTTAGGCAGGCAGGCAGCCCCAGGGCAGAGGCCATGCCAGGCCATCCGCATGAAGCTGACTGTGGAGCTAATCTCTTTAAGTGCAGACAGAACTATGGAGGAAGCGGCTCAGTAATGCCAGTACGGGGTGGCCATGTTACTCCCTGAGGGTCAGACACTAACAACGCTTATTCTTGCCATGAGGGCTGGGTCCTCCATGGGGTCTGAATGTGCCCCATGGGGCTGCTGCTCAAGTTAGCAGTTGCTGGAGACAGCCAGAAGGCCGACCCATCATCCCTCCCCTGCTTTCCCCTGTGACTGGTCCATTTGCTGCTCCCACGTGCCCGAGGAGGCGGGTAGAGCACGTTGTTCATAAGGCTGTGGCTTGAACTTAACCCAGTTCCACTCTGTCATAGTGGTGAAGTTCGAACTTGAACCCAGGTCTCCCAGAACTCTACTCTGGTACTCCTGCTTTCCAACAAAAAAGCAATGTTTAAAATTGTTCTGCAAAATAGGTGCATCTTCAGCACACACCTGGTGCGGTTTGAGGACATATGCCCCTTCTCATGTAATGCTTTCTAATGGGGACCCAGGTTTTAAGGAGCTCCTGTGAATGTCAGCCTAAGATTGAAGCACAGCTCTCTAGATTGCTGATTGGGGACAGTCAGTGAAGGCTCAGTGTCCACTTGTGCCATAGAAAGTTGAATTATGAATATGATATTTGTAAAATATATATATATTTTTAAAGATTTTATTTATTTGACAGAGAGAAACACAGCCAGAGAGGGAACACAAGCAGAGGGAGTGAGAGAGGGAGAAGCAGGCTTCCCGCCGAGCAGGGAGCCCGATGCGGGACTCGATCCCGGGTCTCCGGGATCATGACCTGAGCCGAAGGCAGTCGCCCAACCAACTGAGCCACCCAGGCGTCCCATGAATACGATATTTGTATCTGTCCATTTGTCTTGAAAGGCACCTTTGTAGTAGAGGTAAACAGAGTGTTGTTTATTGGCTCTCAGTGGAATACAGAACAGGGAAAAGGAGGTTTAAGTCAGGGCTGTCCAGTGGCTAGTTTTCAAATAGTCAATCTCAAGGGGGCATTTAAAAATTATATAAGTAAAAATAAGAAGGAAGGTCTAAAGGTAGAGTTCTCTTGGCATGGGAAAATACACTGAGTAAGGTACTCGTAATCTTTGTAAAGCGTGTTGCTCTCTTTTGTTTTATCTTCACAGTAATTTTTACTATCTGAAATTATCACTCACTTTCTGCATCCCCGCACTAGAACACACTCCAGGAGCAGGGGGCCTTGTCTGTGCTCAGTGCACAGTGCCTGACCCAGGAAAGGTGTTCTGTAAACAAGGAATGAATGGGTGCTAATTTATTTATTTATCTGAGAGAGAGAGCACAGGCAGGTGGAGGGGCAGAGGGAGAGCCCAATCAGGACTCAGTCCCAGGACCCTGAGATCATGGCCTGAGCCGAAGGCAGCCGCTTAGCCAGCTGAGCCACCCAGGCACCCCTGAACAGATGCTAAATAAACCTTCACTTTTCTTTCTTTCTTTTTTTTTTTTTTTTTTAGTGGAATTTCTGTGTGTTGTACTCCTCTCTCTTGGTGTCTGCCCAAGCATGAGCCTTAGTCTCTTGGGAATACATTTTATGGGCTTTTCCAGGAATAAAGAAACACTTTACATATTTGTACAGTTTCTTGGTGCTTTAAGGTTGAGGTTAGCCAGCAGTATAATTCGTAGACACTAGTTTTTGTTCAGTAATAAAACACTGTTCCTCATTTTGCCAGCTGCCTTTTCTCTTTTCCCTGCCCTCAAGCTGGCTGCCTAGGAGTTTTTAAACATCCCAGAGCCTGGGCTGCACGTCCCACCAGTGCCATCAGAACCCCTGGATGGGCCTCGGCTTCTCAGTGGGCGGAAGTTTCTGGTGATGGCAGCGTGCGCCTGAGACCGGACACCGCTCCTCCCGTGGTCTGTTCCAGGTCAGCTTTTGTGGAGCTCAAGCCTTCTTTTTTTTTTAAAGATTTTATTTATTTATTTGACAGAGAGAAACAGAGCCAGAGAGGGAACACAAGCAGGGGGAGTGAGAGAGGGAGAAGCAGGCTTCCTGCCGAGCAGGGAGCCCGATGTGGGACTCGATCCCGGGTCTCCAGGATCATGACCTGAGCCGAAGGCAGTCGCCTAGCCAACTGAGCCACCCAGGCGCCCCCTTTTTTTTTTTTTTTTAAAGATTTTATTTATTTATTTGACAGAGAGAAACAGAGCTAGAGAGGGAACACAAGCAGGGGGAGTGAGAGAGGGAGAAGAGCTCAAGCCTTCTGTTCCTTCCTCTCCAGCCAATGCCCAATAGCAGTGCCCTTTCCAAGAGTCACAGTCAGCAGGACTTGGACTTGCAGCGGCTCAAAATTGATGTTGCCCATTGAATCTGTCCTGCTGACTGCTAGTGGAGAGCTTAGTCCAGCTTCAGGGAATAACCAGCGCCCCTGAGACCAGCTCACTTGGTCGCCCACCCTTCCAGTACTAACTGGTAAGCCCAGTGTGGATGTGAACTAAGAAGCTGCTGGTTGTTTTGTTATAAAAGTACTGAGTAGAAAGTTAGAAAGAAGAGAAATATCCTATAATCTTACTCCACAAAGACAGCTGCCCTTCACATGTTGTTGTATTTCCTTGTGGACTTTTTTCCAACCATTTTCTTCTCCAGGATTGCATACCCATTAATGCAGTGTTTCGCATCCCTGCTTTTTTTGTCTTATAACCCTGTAATGGGAGCATTGCTGTCCTTCCTCCACTACCCTGTAAACAGTTAAGCAGCTGCCCTGGATATTCCACTGGGTGGGGCTTCCCAGCTCATCCTGGCCTGATGGGATGGGCCTTCACTCCTCTTGCTTACACCAAACAGCTCAGGCCATTTTCCGCGCCAGGAGCCCACTACCTGGACCATGAGCCAGAGGGTGGGAGTTGGGGGGGTGTGTTTGAGCCCCTGCCTGTGCAGTTTCATTGTGACCATCTTTCTGTGGGCAGAGCATACAGGTTCGTGATGTAGAAAGGAACTGAGGGCCAGATCAGGACCCACATCCCCAAAGGGCAGGTGTCCTGACAGATCTCGGTCACACGTCTGAATAGTGTTCCATAAAAACAGAACAAATCTCATGTTTTGTACTATGCGGACAGTAGGACAAGATACAAGTGTCATTTATAACCACATGATATTTGCAAAGCACATTTTTTAAAACATTTTTTCTTTTTCTTTTGTTTTTTAAGATTTTGTTTGTCAGAGAGAGGGTGTGCACAAGCAGGGGGAGCGGCAGGCAGAGGGAGAGGCAGGCTCCCCACTGAGCAGGGAACCCAACGCAGGGCTCGATCCCAGGACCCTGGGATCATGACCTGAGCCAAAGGTGGCAGCCACTTGGCCGACTGAGCCACCCAGGCATCCGCAAAACATTAAGGTTTTCAACTTGCTCATTTTGTAAGTCCATGTGGGCCCGGGGCAGCACTGTGTACTTAGGGGCTCACAGTCAGCGTGCACTTCCCGTGTCGGAGAGGCAGATACATCTAGCAGGTGTGGTGTCTGGGAGGGGACTGGCAGGGGGCTAAGAGTAGCTGGCTATCTGGCTGTTTGCATACTGCGCCTAGTGGGACAGGGCGAGCTTGCAGAGAGGGGGGCGGTCACCTCCGGCCTCAGGGATCCCTGTGCAGTGGTGGCGACAGAGGTTGCCCTTCAGCTGACTCAGGATTCCCGGGAGAAATAATATAGTTAGGTAGTCTGATCGTCTCATCCAACTTTCTGTGTGCGTTTTCCGTGTCACTACATAGTCTTAGTTTGGCAGGTTATACCTTGGGTAGATAACTTCCAGAAGTTTAAGTCTTTTAATTGGTAAACTAGGGATAAGGGTAGTCTCTCCTGGATCATTGTGTAAATTACCTGTGCTGACACACGCGGTACATGTACTCCCTTGCACAAGGGAAATGCACCGTAAATGAACTTATTATCATCCTTAGGATCAGAACTGTTGTTTTCAGGTTTTCACCAGTGTAAACAATGCTGCAGTAAACTTTGGGCAGAAAGCTTGCTTTTAAAAGGAGTCCTTAGGGGCGCCTGGGTGGCTCAGTTGGTAAGCGTTTGCCATCCTCTTGGGTCATGATCCCGGGGTCCTGGGATGGAGCCCCACATCAGGCTCCCTGCTCCGTGGGAAGCCTGCTTCTCCCCATCCCTCTCCTTCTCCCCTGGCTTGCGTTCCCTCTGTAGCTGTCTCTTTCTCTCTCTCAAATAAATAAATAGAATCTTTTTTTAAAATAAATAAAAATAAAAGGAGTCCTTAGATTCAGTGTGGGTTCAGTGTAGACTTGCCAGCAGTGAGATTAATGGAAAAGTGTGTGAACATCCTTCTGTCTCCTGAAACATTACATATGCTTTCCAAGCAGATCGTGCCTATTTGCACTGCCCCCAGCTGTGGGTGACCGTGCTCAGTTGACTGCTGCAGAACTTAACATGGGTACTGTGATTTTTTTTTTTTTTTCAAGATTTTATTTATTTGTGAGAGAAAGCGTGAGAGGGGAGAAGGTCAAAGGGAGACCCACATTCCCCTCAGAGCTGGGAGCCCGATGCAGGACTCGATCCTGGGACTCCAGGATCATGACCTGAGCCGAAGGCAGTCGCTTAACCAACTGAGCCACTCAGGCACCCGATTTTTTTTTAAGATTGTCACAAATTTTTTTAAGATTTATTTATGTATTTTAGAGACAGAGAACGTGCACACAAGTGGGTGGAGAGGCAGAGGAAGAGAATCTCAAGCAGACTCCCTGGTCATTGGGCTATGACCCTGAGATCATGACCTGAACCGAAATCAAGAGTTGGATGCTTTACCAACTACGCCACCCAGGTGCCCCAGATCATCACTGATTTCCTAGATGGAAGTCACTGTCAGAATACTCATTTTAGGGGCGCCTAGGTGGCTTACTCATTAAGTGTCTGCCTTCGGCTCAGGTCACGATCCCAGGGTTCCGGGATCAAGCCCCGCATCGGGCTCCCTGCTCCATGGAAATCCTGCTTCTCGCTCTCCCACTCCCCCTGCTTGTGTTTCCTCTTTCACTGGCTCTCTGTCTGTCAAATATATAAAATCTTTTTTTTTTTTTTTAAGTTTTATTTATTTGACAGAGAGAAACACAGCCAGAGAGGAGGGAACACAAGCAGGGGGAGTGAGAGAGGGAGAAGCAGGCTTCCCGCCGAGCAGGAAGCCCGATGTGGGGCTGGATCTGGGGTCTCCAGGATCATGACCTGAGCCGAAAGCAGTCGCTTAACCAACTGAGCCACCCAGGCGCCCCCCCAAAAATACTCATTTTAAAAGGGAAAAATTCCATCTTTGTTGACCTTCACACCTCACCCCGGGCCTGCTCATAAGTTTGTGTGTGCGTGTTCACTCACCTCCATTAAGACCAAGGGGCTTCTGAGCTCCCGCCCCTCCCTCCTGAGCCCTTGCCTGGGGGTGCCTGCAGGGCTCTACCCAGAGAGTGACTTTCACCACTACAGGAGTGACAGGGATCCCTGGGAAAACAATAAGAAGGGATTGCTCCCTGCCCCACCTCACAAGCTGGTGATCGGTCTTGGAGAGCATTTAATCTGGAGCCAAAGAACAGCACAAACTTGGTCTTTTATTTCAAACAGAGGATGGGCGGCCTTGAATCATGCAGACAAATAAAAGGACTGCCCTTTCTGTTCCGCCCTCCCCCAGCTCAGTCTCCAGCATGGCCTGGGGAGGAATACGGCCATTGTTCTGGCTCGGCCTCCTTCTGCCCTGGGTTTTAGCTTCTGCCTCTGAACTGAGCAGCACAACTGTCTCGGTGCTGATAAGGAGCATATGAAGTGTGCCCTTGGAGGTCACAGCCATTGCTAGTTTTCACTGCAAACTCAACTTGAAAACGAGCCAACAGGTGTTTGAACTCCTGTGCCTGCTACAAAGTTGACATGGCCACTGCCTACGTGGAGCCTTGGGCCAGGTCAGGTCAGGGACATAGATTCTTACATGGCCGGACTGCAAATAGGTCCACAGTGTAGAATGCCTAGTACTAATTACAGAGGGGCAGACGAAGGAAGGCCACGTGCACTAAGTGCCCCAGGCCAGAGAGGGAGTCCTAATGGCACAATCAGGGAAGATGCGCTTGAGAAGAAGGCATCGGAGTCGACACTTCGGGTAAGGAGTTTCTCCTTTCCCCTTTGAGGAACAGCAGTAGGGGTACAAAGGCAGGAAGGAGCTGGAGGCTTCTAGGCACAGTGCAGAGGCTGGCAAGCTGGGCTGCCTGGGAAGAGGATGGGCTGGTGAGCAGCCTCAGAGAGGAAAGTCAGTCCTGGAGCTGAGGGGCGCCAGTTCCTTTCCCTGCGTGACGAGGATGCCCACATCTGTGTGTGCCGGCAGGTGGTAGGAGCACCCTGAGGTTGCACTGGGAAAGCCTTTGACCATGACCAGGCAGTGTAGAACAACACCTGTTTGGAGGCCAGAGGTCCAAAATCAAAGTGTCGACAGGCCAACACTCCATCTAAAACCTGGAGGGGAGAATTCTTACTTGCCCTTCCCTAGTTTCTGTCGGTGGCCAGCGGTCCTTGGTGCAACCTTTGGCCTCAGTGCTGCAGCACTTCAGTCCCTGCCCCCGGCCCACCCATCATACTCAGCCTCCCCGTGTGTGTGTGTGTATGTGTATGCATGTGCACGCATGCGCACATGCACCTGTGACTCTTCCCCCTTCTTGTAAGGACATCAGCCATATTGGATTTAGAGCCCACCCTGCTTCAGGGTGACGTCATCTTAGCTAATTACATCTGCAGTGACCTTATTACCGAAGAAGGTCATGTTCTGAAGTACCGATGGTCAGGACTTCACTGGGACAGTGTGAGGGACCCAGCTCTGCCCACAGCACCCACTCTGAGTATTGAGTCTGCCCCTTGGGCAGCGGCATCACAGCCTGAGGCCTATTTCAGTTAGGCTGGGCAGGGTCACACACACTCTGTGCCTTCAGGCTGGACGGTTGGGAGCATTTTCAAGTATAGTAGAAGCTCAGTGAAATGTGTCCTGCCCGAATCCAGCCCCTGCTTACCTGCAAAGCTACCATCCTGGCCCATGCTCCCACCATCACTCCCGGAGACCACTCAGATTGCATCACTGCCCTGCAGACACCCACATCCACCAAAGCCCCTCCGCGGGCCCTGAGAACCACCTTGGCTCTTCGTCGTGGCCCTTTGGGCACCCTTGGCCTTTACTAGCCTCATGGTCTCTGCCCTCCACCCCGAGTGAAGCTCCCACCTACCTTGTCCTGGCCTCCTTCCCCAACCCAGGCCTAAGCTCCAGGTGCTCCGAACTGCCTGCCCTGACCTCTGAACATAGAGAGCCAGCTCTCCCCTGCCCTGGGCACTCCCTCCCCCTGCTCTTCTTTATTCTCGATCATCTCTCCTTACAAGGACACAAGCTCCAGGAGAACAGGGACCTCCCTCAGACTTAGTGCAGCGCAGGGCCTGGTGTCCATTCAGTGTTAGGACTCAGAGTCTTAGAGTACCTTTAGGGTGTGGGGAAAACATGGAATTTGACCCTAAGACTTGGCTTTGAATTCATCTTTTTATGAACAAGTCATTTGGCCTCTCTGGGGCCTAGGTACCTCCTCTGTGAAAAGGGAGGTAGTAAAGAACCAGGCCGTGAGGGTCAGACTTTGTCTCTCACTGGTTGAGTGACCTTGGGTGGGTCACTTCACTTGAGCCTCAGCCCTGGTCTGTAAGTAGGACTGAGGGTTTATTGAGATACTAGTGAGAGCTAGGAGTATCAAGTGCCAGGCGCTGGTCTGAGTGCTTTTCACAGGCTAGCCCATTGGGTCCTCACCAACCCTAGGAGGCAGAGGCAGGTACTCAGACTCCGTTTTGCAGATGAGAAAACCGAGGCTCAGAGGATTCCCTGCTTAGTCTGAGGTCACGGGTTGAGAAATGGCAGAGCCCAGATCTGAGCGCAGGCATTCAGACCTGCTCTCCGCACCGGGCTGCAGCTTATGCAGAAAACGCGCAGCCCAGCTCAGGCCACAGCAAAGAGACAGCGCGCACAGCAGGGATAGACATGCTTTCCCGCCGGTAAGTGTCAGAAAAGTGCGCCCACGCTTATCCACACGGAGCAGACGTTCAGCGATTTTCTGGGTAGAATCACAAGAAAATGTCAACAGCTGCTTCCTCCTGGGAGAGAAATGGGGGCAGGATGAGAAGTGTGCTCCCACTTCCTCTTCCTTTTATGCTGTTGTGTTTAAAAATAAGTTACGGGTATCATCACGGTCCACCCGTAAATAGTCTGTGTCTCCTCCTGAAGGATGAGTGACGGTGCCTTTATCCCACCTTACAAAACCCACAGCCCCAACATCGTCCAGTACCCAGTCCGTACTCAGGCCTCGTCAGTTGTCCCCAGCGTGTCTTGCAACAGATCTGTCTAAATCGAGACACTGCCCCCCACCCCAGGACCACAGTGTACCTCTGACCATCCTGTCCCTTTGCTCTGTCTGCAGCAGATGCTCTTTTTCTCGTGACCTTAATATGCAAAGAGAGTGGGCCAGTTGTCCTGCAGAGCGTCCCAGGGTCTGGCGTTGTCCATCCACTGCATTGTGTGGTGTTTGGCTCCGTCCTCTACTTGTCCTGTGAGCCCGGGATCAGTCTAGAGTCTAGATTGGAATCAAATCAGAGATTTTGCCCGAACTGTCCTGGGAGGTGGGTGATGTCATGTGACAGGCAGAGGGTGGCCACAGCATGGGGGGCTGTGTTTGTCCCTCTGTTGTGAAGTCACTCAGACACACACACACACACACACACACACACACACACACACACACACCCTTTGGTCTGAAAGTGATCTGACCAATGGTAATGGGTGCACTTCTCATCTGGTACCTTTTTGAGTTTTCCAACCATGTATTTATATTTTTTTCTCTTTAATCTTAGGTGGGGTGAGCTGAACTTTTCTCATCATTTGCCTCTTTTGACTGAAAGCAGTCGTTCCCACTGCTCCCTGAGGTAACATGAAGACCCTAGAGGGTCTTCTGTGGGAACAGGTTTCAAAGCCTTTTGCTCGGGCCAGGCTGCTAGGTGGGGGTGGCCAAGGTTTCATTGCCGACTCAGGAAGTGGCCCATATGGAACCACAGGAAGACGTCACCACATCGAAAAAGATCCAGTAAGCACTTTGCTGCAGTTCAGTAATGAGGAAGGAACTTAGCAGGCCGGGCAACCGGTCACCGGAGGGCGGAAGCTGGCCCTGGGCTCAGTTTCCGCTCCCTGTCTCCCCCTCCTTGAAGGACCATGGCCCCGGTCCCGTTCTCACGGAGGCCTGGGAAAGGCCAGGGTACAACGGGATACCTATTTATGACTTCTGCTGTGTGAGGCGGGGAGTGGGAGTGCCAGACAGCTCCAGCCCCTTAGGTAGTGTGATGGTCATGGGATGGAGCAGGGAGCAGTGACCTGGGGCAAGGCCCATTTTTCTGGGGAGAGCTGGCTGTGTGTTGGGTGCCCCGACCCCTCCCACAGACCCCATTTGTCTGCACTTCACAGATGAGGACACAAAAAGCCCTGTGGGGTCAGGCCAATTGCTCATGGTTTCCATGCTAGTGGCGAGGACACTAGCACAGGTTTAAACACTGGCGTGCCTGTCCACAAATACGTCCAGGCTTATAAAAGGTGGCAGCAGTGTTTAGATCCACGTGGGGTCTTCTCGGCCCGCTGTGGCCCAGTGACCTTCCGTTCTTCCCAAGGCATCGGCTGTGTCTTGTGTCCAGCTTCGGCCACTCACCTTGTGTGGGGCTCATGGACCAGAGAGCTTTATCAGAAGTCCCGCTGGTCATCACACAGAGTCCTTGCCGGTCAGGCCATTTCCTGCACTGTCTGTTCCCTTCAATCGATGTGATTGCAGACATTGCCTAAGTGCGTTCTAGGAAAATAGCAAAATGGCCTGAGAAGAAGTGATTTCCTATTTTCCTGTTACCTTGACTGTTTCGATTTCATTTTTCACAATTGCCCGAGATTGGCCAACCAAAGCCCCTTTGTTAGAAAATCTTTCAGCCTTTGCTTTAGGGGCGCATTTGGGAACCAGGGTTCTTCCTGCAACCCGGGGTGTGGGGGCACATGCTTGGCCTGGTGCTCTGTGGACCAGCGGGGTAGCGTGAATGCCAGACGTTCTCGTCTCCCCGCAGTGGGGGTGTCTCTTGGTCTTCCTCTTAGCCTGAGTTGGCTTTTGTAGGCTTTCCTTCCTCTTCAACCTTTCCCCTGGGCTTTCTCAGCCCAGATAATAGGCCAAAAAAGGTAAAATTGAGGCCTAGCCAGTGTTTCTAATTCTCGGCCACAGCAAGTGAGGACGTTGATGAGTTCCTCCAGGTGGGATTCGTACACAGAAAGATGTCTTAGTGGTAGGAGCAAGGTGATGGCGCGTGTGCTGCTCCGCTAGTGATTAGTCTATGCTGACAGTTCCTAGACTTCCCTCCGGGAGGTGGCAGGTGGGAAAGCCAGGGCTTGAGCACCTGCATTTTCCAGGGGTCCCTGTAGAACGGTGGATGGGTAGCCCCTCTGAGCTGGGCCAGGCTCAGGTGGTCACAAGGATACATTCAGGCCTGTTTCACAAGCGCATCAGTGTTCACTGTCATGTATGCGGGCACAGGGGGCCCTTTGTGGGGCCAGGCTGCTGTTGCTAAGGCCAGAACATCTCTGCGGGAGTTGTCCCTCGCAGCAGAGAGACCACTCAGCTGGTTCTCGGGGCCGATGGCTGTGACTTCTGCCATCTGAGGAACTGAGAGCCACACATCCGTTGACAAAACCACAGCATTTAGGGGGATACCCTTTGTCTTTCATTTGCACATTGATGTGGTAAGCTATTTCCGTGCGTGCTGACTGTGCATTATTCAGAGAACATCAGTTACTGGGGACAGGGACACGGACATTTGCATTTGAAGCCAGTCTGGCCTTGCAGATGTGCTGAAAGGCTCAGAGGACAAGGGAAGCTCATTTCTCTAGAAGGTGCCTGTTCGGAGCCCCGTCTCATTCATCCCTGGCTGGGCTGAATCAGGCCCTGTGGCGGTGTAGCCAAGTGACAGCTTCCCCTGAGCCAAGATAGGTCTCTTTTATGTACTCCCCACTTCCGTGTGGTAGTGAATGAAGATGCTGAATATGCTGTGTTTATGATAAACAGAGTTCTGTGACGCGGTTTCCGAGATCATTGGGGAGGAGGCTGCGAGCAGGCAGCCCAAGTGGTCAGGGATCTGTGTAGGAGCCACAGTCAGTTGAGAAGAGGTCTCCAGAACCGTTCCCTGAAACTGTGCGGCTTTAGTCTCCAGCAGTGTGGCCGGTGACACCTTTGTTTCTAGATTACAGGAAAGCCCATGACCTAAGCACTATTACTGGCATAGGTGAGGCTTGGACACAAAACCAGCAACAGGGGGACGCCTGGGTGGCTCAGTCGGTTAAGCATCATCCCGGAATCCTGGGATCGAGCCCCGCATCAGGCTCCCTGCTTGGCACAGGAAGCTTGCTTCTCCCTCTCTCACTCCCCCTGCTTGGGTTCCCTCTCTGGCTGTGTCTCTGTCAAATAAATAAATACAGTCTTAAAAAAAAAAAAGCAACAGCAAAAAAATGTACTTTTTCTTGGTATGTTGTTAATGAATCAGATTATTAAGGTGGACTTGACATTTTCTTACCATCTAGTTGTATTTTTAAAACAAATAATTTTGGGACGCCTGGGTGGCTCAGTTGGTTAGGCGACTGCCTTCGGCTCAGGTCATGATCCCGGAGACCCGGGATCGAGCCCCGCATCGGGCTCCCTGCTCGGCGGGAGGCCTGCTTCTCCCTCTCTCACTCCCCCTGCTTGTATTCCCTCTCTCACTGTGTTTCTCTCTGTCAAATAAATAAAATCTTAAAAAATAATAATAATAAAAATAAAAAAAATTAAAACATACTTTGGAAAAGGTAATGTGATCTAAACTAGGCTGGGATTCAACTTGTCTTTTTTTCCTCTTTGTCTTGTTCACATACCTTGGAGTAGATGTGGGGCAATTGGTTGCTGGCCTTTCTTTTTTTTTTTTCCTGGTTCTTTGAGTTGATAGAAAATCATAGCAGATGCTCTGTGCTTCACGACACACGACTGTTCTACGTGAACTCTTAACAACTGTATGTTTTGTGTGTTTGTCAAAAAAACTTGGGTGTAGGGGCGCCTGGGTGGCTCAGTTGGTTAAGCGACTGCCTTCAACTCAGGTCATGATCTGGAGACCCGGGATCGAGTCCCACATCGGGCTCCCTGCTCGGCAGGAAGCCTGCTTCTCCGTCTCTCGCTGTGTTTCTCTCTGCCAGATAAATAAAAAATCTTTAAAAAACAAACAAACAAACAAACAAAACAATTTGGGTGAGACAGCATTGCCTCTTAGTCCTCTGCTCTGCCCTTTGCTCCCTTGCAGCCGGGCCCGGTTCTCCGAAGACCCTAACTATATCTAGCCCTCCTTTCCTGTTTTGTTCGTGGTAACCAGAGCCTGGCCAGCTAGAAACCTCATCTTTCAGGAATCATTCCTGACCTTATTTACTTTCTCCCAAAGAGGCACTCCTAAGAAGCAAGTTCAGATTAGAGTTTTGGGCAGGAGCAGCATTGGGTGAGTCGTGATGGTTGGGTTTGCGGGAACGGACATAATGAAAGAAGGAAGAAAACTGATACACAGAGCATTTTCAGCCAAGTACCCATCTGCCATGAAATTGAATTCCCCATCTGTCTGTCCAGCCATCCATCTCTGCAGGCTTCCATGCATCTGTCTGTGGGTATATTTGCCTGTTGCTCTGCCAGACTTTGAGGATGGACGTAACGGCGAGAAGACAGGCGTGGGCTCTCCTCAAGGAGCGAGCCTTCTAGCAGGATCTACCAAACGGCAGGGTGGGGGTGCTGTGGCGGGGAGGGGTTGCCGGCCTAGCCTCAGTGAGGAGGGCAGTTCAGGAGGACCAGGGCAGGGGCTGAGCTCTGAGAACCGAGGAATTGGTTTAGGTGAGCTGAGGGAATGGCATGCACAGAGGCCCAGGGGGAGGGTGGAGTGGGGAATCATGGAGGGCAGTGGGGCCTGGCTTTGAGAATTTCAGAGAAGCCATGGACCCTCTCCTGCAGTAAGGCAGAGATGGCCTCATGCTCCTAAAGCTTTACGTCCGGTTTCTGGACTCACCTACTCTCCCTGACGCACAGAACATCCCAGTGGCCATGTAAGCCTCCACGTTTTCCATCTGGGGGGGCCCAGCCCAGCATTCAGTGTGAATGCGTAAAGATGCCTTTCCTGGAGGTTTGTTACATCAGCCAGGAGTTCACACCTCATCCCTTCAGTAAGACTGTCTTTCCAGGAGCGAGCTGCTTACAAGTGTTGGTACTAGCTAACTACTTAATAGCGCCCCCCACCCCACAAAAAAAAGTGTTTTTCCCAAGTCGATGTACAGTTTTACGTAGGAAACAAAAATTTTCAGGGTTGCTGCAGAAACATTTGGGCTTCATTTTCCATGGTCTTTGCCACCATGAGATCCAGGTCAAGAGCCTAAAGTGGGGACGGACTCGAGTGAAGTCCTTGGTCTGCAGGTGCCCTATGCTTGTGTGGATGACACTCATTAATCCAGCTGGTCAAGAGAGATATTTTTGATCTTGTAAAAAAAAAAAAAAAAAAAGTTTAGTTTCTCTATTCGAAGGAGTACAGCTCTGCATTGAAGACAGGTTCTAATCCTCGTGAGGCCAGACCTGCAGCCTTGCCCCTGAAGTCCTCTTGCCTTGATGGCTGCCGGCCACGTGGCTTATATCTCTGGGAATCCACGTGTTGGCATTGCTGGATTTTAACCTGGACATGTACACAGACCTTTCCTGCACAGTGCCCGTGTTGTTGGGCATTGTGGGTGTGAGGTGGGGCCGGGCTGAGGTCTGACCAGGAGAGCGTGGTGCATGTGGTGATTTGGCCTTTCCCCCACAGCCACCTCCCCGAGGGTATCCTCTGAGCTGGAGCAGGCCCGGCCACAGACCAGCGGAGAAGAGGAGTTACAGCTGCAGCTGGCACTGGCCATGAGCAGAGAAGTCGCTGAGCAGGTTGGTGCCAGGCAGGTGGGATTGCTCGCTGGGGGCCGGGGGCTGTGGACGGGGAGGGGGGGGAGCGGACGGGACGGCAGACAACGTGGGTCACAGCGGGGACAGTGACCGATGCAGACCCTGGCCTCATTGTTTCCCGAGATGGGATTGGGTGTTGCCACAATGGCGCTGGTGTCATCCACTGCCCCGCAGTCAGGGAGCGGGGAGGGGGTCCTACGCAATTCCATTCAGGGAGCTTTTTGTAGGCCAGCAGCTGAACTGGTCAGAGCGCTCCCCAGAAACACTTCTGTAGACACAGCCACGTGTCGTGGTCTCTTCGCGTGAGCCTAGGTGTCCTCAGCCCCCTCTGTGCAAGGCGTGCGGGCTTGGCCTCTAGGAAAGGCAGGTTGGTGAGATGGGTCAGGCGTATCTGAAAAAGGAGACTAGGAGGAAAAGCTATAGGTAATAAGAGCCCTCATGTTTTGATGACAGAAGTGCATGTAGTTTTAATTTTTTTCAGTTTCTGTTTTTCTCTAATAATCATGCCTGCCTTTAGCACGGAGAAGGAGGGAAAGGCGTGTTGGAAATGACCTTTTAAAGCTGTCGTCCCTTTGGTTCTAGTGATTAGGTCTGTCACTGCTGACCTTGGGTAGGGAAGATAAATGGGAGTCAGCAAGCACTAGGCTCTCTGTTGCCTAGAAGTGATGCGCAGAGACAGATACTAGGGAGAGTTGGACAAAAGTGCAAAGGTGGCTGTCCCAGAATGACTTGTGTCGCTATAACTGGAAACCTCCTAAAGCTCAGTGGTCATGGACCGCTTCTGTTACAGCCTCTCTGTTCATAGTAGGAAAAGCACATCTATTAGATCCATCTCTGTGGCTGCCTGGCTCTGTCGCGCATGGCCTGGGAAGAAGGGGCAGGAGAGCAGGGACAGACAGATGGACAGTCGGAGCCCATTTTCATTCATAACTTATCTTCATGATTCCTCATATTTGTAAGAAATAAAATAACAAGAAACTTATTTCTATTTCGTGATAATATAAAAGCTAGGACAGTCCAGTGTTTTGCATGGGTTGAGTTTGCTTAAATAAATATACATTAGGTACAGGTGACCCTTGAGGAACACGAGTTTTGGGCTGTGCACCTCCCCTTAAGTGTGGATTCATGTCAGTGAATACAGTGCTGTAAATCTATTGGCCCTTTCTTAATTTATTAATAACATTTTCTTTAGCTTAGTTCATTATGAGAACACAGCATAGTTAGATTTTTAAGGAGTCAAATTTATATGTGGAATTTCGGAGGGCTGTTGGTTCCCCTAACACCCATGTTGTTGGAGGGTCAGCTGTATAATGAATCCCTTCTGTGTGAAATCCTAGAAATAAACACGCAAGGATAGGTGATTTTCACCCTCTTCCCGATTTCTTTCTGGGCTCTCAGGCTTTTGTGTTCTGTAATTAGAATTATAAAGCCGTTTTCATTTTAAGATAAAAGTATTATAGAGTAATTGTTCCCTTTCCCGGCTTGGGGGTGCCTGTGCCGCCTGCTCTCCACCTGTCTTCCCATTGGGACCCCAAAACCAGAGAAGCCGCCCAGGTGGTGGTGCGAGGGGGGGGGGGCGAGTCCTCTGGGCTACACTTGCAGGATAGTGTTCTGCAGGTTGTTTCCCGATTACCTTTGCAATGCTGGGAACTCCTGAGGGGGGCCTTGCTTTGGTCACACAGTGATGTTGTTACAGCGGCATTGTCCTCCGCAGGAAGAACGCCTCAGGCGGGGCGACGACCTCAGGTTACAGATGGCCCTAGAAGAAAGCCGAAGAGATACCGTTAAGGTTCCCAAAAAGAAGGAGGTAAGCACCTTGGTGGAGCGGTCAGTGTTGGAGACAGTCCCCCCGTGGTTGCCGAGTGTCCAAGCCCAACCCACAGAGTACGGCGCCTTCTCACATACTGCTCCATGATGAGCATGAGCAAGGGGAGGACGTGATGGAGAACACCCCCGCCGGTGCGGTTCCTCCCGAGGTGCTCCCGAGACCAGCCGGGGAGAAGATGGGCACTGGCCAGGGGCCTCCGTGGACCGGGGCCTCAGTTTCCTCCCCTGTAAACCAGTGAGCATGGTGGTTGCCATGCGGTCGGGTGACTGTTTCATAGCCAGCCATCCAGTGCTTTGAACAGATACAGATCCTGGCATAGGGTGAGGGCTCATTGGTGCTGGACTTCACTGCCGTCATCAGCCTTCCCCTGTTGCCAGGCTGCCCACATGGGGCCCGTGGTGACCAGGACGTGGTTCTGTTCCCATAAGCTCCTCCAGTCACAAGACAGGCGCCCTCCCATCACGGGGCCGGGGTTCCGGTGGTCTCCCATGTTATTGTGCCATGGGGTCCCTGGCAGCAGCTCTGGTGGCCATGGGAGCTGGAGGGCAGGGCAGGGGCCCTGGGTGATGGCTGGCCATGGGGGACACCAACGTGGGTGGGTGGGAACAGCATTCTGGAGAGAAGGTACAGCACCGGGGCCTGGAAGGCCCTTGGGGCCATTTGCAGGTGGGTGGGACTTTGGGCCTACAGTAAGCAGCTTGGTGTGGGTGGAGCCTGGGCTGGAGTGGGAAGTGGTTCTGGGGGATGGTGGGCTGGGTGGGGCAGGAGATAGGAGGAGATGGGGCTGGCCCCGCCCAGAGGGCTTCTAGCCCCAAGAGGCAAGGTATTTATGGCTAATGGCTAACTCATGGATATCTACTGTAACTGTAGCAAAGTAAAACCTGTCCCCTCTTTTGTCTCAAAAGCATGGCTCCCACCCACAGCAGACCACTCTGTTGGATTTAATGGACGCCCTCCCCAGCTCAGGCCCTGCCACCCAGAAAGCAGAGCCCTGGAGCCGGTCAGCCTCAGCTAACCAGACAAACCCTTGGGGCGGGCCAGCGGCCCCAGCCAGCACTTCAGACCCTTGGCCACCATTCGGTAAATACCCGCCTCATTCTGCCTGCCTGCTAGATGTATGAAGGGCCATGGGGCCGAGCTTCCTGCACTGTCACCCGGTGGAGGTGGGAGTGGGGCAGGGCTTTCATTTGGTGATGGGTGCCCAGGCTTCCCCAGCCCCCAGCTGTAACGCCCAGTCAGGTCTCCTGAGGACTGTGGTACAGGGCTCTCCTGTTTTGAATGGTTTTCTGCTTTGCACACACATCAGAAATGCCATGTCCCTCTTCTGGGACACGTGCCCAGTCTCTTGGCCTCAGAATTGCACCCAGCACCCCAGGTTAAGAAACTGTAATACACAGCCTGAAACTTCTCAGTCAAGTTGCTAAAATTAGCAGAAATTAGGTTGTGAGTACTATGATTGCTAACGAAAATATACATTTTGCTGTAATTCTGCTAACTTGTTACTTAAAGCAACAGCAAGTCCGTTTACTGGGCTAAGTGGGTATTTTTAAAGTTCTGTTTAATGCCAGATGTAAGAATCTGTGGATGGAAATCTGTAACACATGTGTTGGCACAGTCTGTATAATCTAGGTAGAAATGTTTGGGCATAGTGGTTTCCTGATCGCTGGGCACAGGGCATGGCCTACAGGCTTGGTGATGGCTTCCAACCCAGCCTGCTGCTCTGGGAGGCTCCCCGCTCAGGGTACTGTGAGCCCTTCCAGCCATGGTTGATCTCTTAGGAACTTGCAGTTGTATATTTTGTGGCAACTTGCCTGTGTCTCTTTGGGGTCTCTATTTCCCCAAACTGGAGCCATCTTCTGTATTCAGCCCGGTTCCCTGGATGTTTGCCGAAGTGTATCAAGTGCCAGGCTCTATTGTGCTCTCCAGGGACCCAGACACAAACAGGTAATGGTCTTGCCTTCGAGGTCTTGGGCAGGTGTGGGCCAGATGTGAATACCAGCGTCCTGGGACGTGGACTTAGTTCAGGAGGCTGGCGGGCATGAGGCAGGTGTCTTGGAGGAATCTGCAAGGAAGAGCAGGCCGTGATCAGGCCAGCAAGAGGCAGGGGTGATCCCAGCAGAGGGCTGGCCTTGTGAGAACCAGAGAGCACTCAGTGTTGTGGTGGGTATGAGACAGGCCATGGGAGCAGGGGCATGGGGTCAGGGCCCTGCCCCCTCAGGGCTTGGCAGCCATGTCCAGAAGGCTGTGTCAGTCCCAGATGTCCTTTGGCGATGCAGTAGGCCTGAGGGACTGGGGTGGATTCCCCGACTCCCTTTGTCAGGAGCCCTCTGGGCCTTGGGGCAGATTGCAGGCCAAATGGCCTACAGGTCTTGCTCACTGAAAGCCAGAGTTGCATGGTGGCCAGGAGTTTGGTGGTTCATGTGGTCTGTGGCCTGTGTGCTATGGCCCTGGGGAGCTTGTGGGCTAGAGTCTTGGTCCGCATACATGGGGATAGCGAAGGCAGGTCTGGAAATACCCACCTGGGCCCCTTTCAGACAGTGGCTTTTGACTTTTCTGTTAAGTTTGAAAAATAGTTTTTCTGTAATGGGATGGTCACTTTGAGTTGTGGGTAGCACGTTCTTCAGGAAAGACTCTCAGTCCCTTTCAAAGTTGTGTAATGGGTCATTACGCAGACGGCATGTGGTTCTAGTGACCAGGAGAGAAAGCAGTCACCCCAGGAGCCAGGTGAGTTTAAGAGGATTGAATTATGCTGGGTCAGGGGCTGGTGGTTGGGGTGTGGCCTGGGGGTGGGTGGGAGACAGACTTCACTGTCTGCCTTTTTTTTTTTTT
>PITA01022116.1:18467-31213 GCA_004023965.1 Spilogale gracilis | reverse complement strand
AAGGTAATTGGTGGTTGATGAAGTTGTAGAGACAAAGAGCCCAGATCAGGGAAAACATTTTAGGACACTAGAAAAGATTGGATTTTACACTAAGTATAATGCAACACAAACAGTTGTATGAGTTTATTAATTCAATAAACATTTTAAAGCATCTAATCTATGCAAGACACCATACCTGGCGCTATAAGAGATGTGGATATAAAAGGAAGACACGGGAGATATCATGTAGAGACATATGTAGCGTGTGACAATAAAGAAAATAATTCCCCACATTAAAAAAAAAATGTGAGCAGAATACCCAGAGAATTCAGAAAAGGATACATGGGGTTGGGCATTGAGATGCGCTTTATTGAAGACATGATATTTGCATTGAGTTCTTAGTATTTGCAAGACTTTGTTAAGCTAAACAAAGACAGAAGAAAGCAGAAAATGAACAGTTTCAGAGAGAGGGAGAGACTACTTGTTTTATGCAATAGCTTTTATTTCCCTCCCAGTTTTACTGAAGTAAAACTAGACCTAAAAATTGTATATATTCAAGGTATACAACTTTATTGTGGCGATCATTTTATAAAAGAGAGGTTTTTACTGCAACACAAGGTAAACTTAGAAATGTAACAAGTCCAGAAAGGTAATGGGACTAGATCGGGATGATTCTCAGATGTCAAGTTAAGAAGTTGGGGTTATTTTTCTTTCAGTTATGTTGGAAGAACATTCATAGCTTTGAGTAGGACTGCATGGTCCAAGATGCATCTCAGAGGGAAATAATGAGAGCAGTTTGAAAGGGGGAAAATAGATGAGGAAGAAAGGTGATTAAGGGATGGTATGGCACCATGGACAAAACCAGGGGCAAACAAACTTAATTGCAAAATACCTGCCACACCACGCTTTCATTTCCATTTCCCTCTGTCCTGTATCAGCGCTTCACAACTGGAGCATCACTCCCATCTGTCTCTACTTGGTGTCTCTCTCATCACAGTATCACCATAAAAACAATCCAGAAACACAGGCAATTTCATATTAGGCAACTGGTGAAAACAGACAAGTTTCTAAGAGTGGCAGAATAAAGTCCAACTGTAATGTGGTTTTAAAAATCCTCTAAAATCTTGTTTGTTGCTATTTCATCCACGCCTCTCACACATGGTTTACTGGATTACTTACAGTTTCATAAACACAGTATGAGCTTCAATTCCTCTTAGACTCTGTTTTTCATCTCTCCTCAGACTGATGTTTGGTACTGCTTTCTTCACCGGTTGCTAATTGGCTCATGTTTCAAAGACAAACTTATTTCACATCTTTGGTAATTTCTCAAACCTGTCAACCAAATACACTTGTTCCTTGCTCCTGTTATCTCAATACTTTGTTTGGAGAGTTACTATACACCAGTCCATGTTGTTGCTTTTCAAAAAATGTTAATTCTGGCCCAGACTCTTCCAGAATATCAACAGTGTTTTGTTTGTTTGTTTTGTTTTGTTTTGTTTTTTTAACAGTGTTTTTGACTGGAATGATGAAAAGATTCTGGAATTGGATAGTGCTGATGGCAGCACAACACTATGAATGTACTTAATGATACTGAATTGTACATTTAAAAATTATTAAAATGGTAAGTCCTATGGTATGTATATTTTATCACAAAAACTAAAATAAAAATCCTGCATCAAAGCAAAAAAATGGTGAAATATTATTAGCATTTTCATCAGGAACAAGAGAAGAATACTTTGTCACCAGCATTTATCTTAGTGAAAGAAGGAAATCAAGAGAAATGGATGAGGTATATGGATTAAAAAGAAAAAAAAATATTTTCAGAAAGGAGTTTGCCCCATATATTAAGAATCCAATACATGCAACTGACATATCTGAAATTTCTTACTTATAATTTCTTCTAAAAAAATAAAAAAATAAAATTTCTTCTTAAAAAAAAAAAAACACCAAATGCAAAAAAGAAGCAAAATTGCAAGATATAAATAAATACAATATATTCTTTTTGGAAGGTTAGTAAATATGTGATTATTATATCATTCTGCTATTCTGTGAGTATGTTTAGCTTTTACCACAGGAAGGGGGAATGGAAATCAGTTCTTGGTGGTTTTCTGTGTAAATTATTTCAAACAGAAAAAAAATACACATGCACTACTTATCATATTCCCTAAGAGACAGAAAAAAACATGCCACAAAAATTTCAAAAAGAAAATGGCAAAGATAATACCTAAATAAAATATTTAAAAACCTAAATAAATTGAATTTCAGGAATATTATGACCAAGCATTATCATTCCTGGAATTAAGAGTACAACATTAAGAATTTCGTTAATTTACTTCAACGTATTAATAAATTAAACAACAAAAATGTATATTATCATCTTAAGAGGCACTCAAAAGAAAGAACAAGCTAATGAAAACGAAAATTATTTTTGACTAACTATTAAGCCCCCAAATGAGAGCACTTAATGAATATTACTATGCTCCTTACAAAAAACAATGCCTAAATTCTCAACTTGCGATAAATGCCAAATTATCCCGTGATAATTAAGAAGAAGCAAGAGAGCCTCTATCATTACCATTAACATTTTCTTTGAAAAATTTTAGACAATGCATAAAGACAGCAAAAGAAAAGAGACAGCTATTCTTAAAGAGAGATAACTGTATCTATATTTGCTAGATATTATTGCATGCTTAGAAAATCCAACCAAAACAACAGAGGAACTCTTGTGAATAAAAGCATTCAATAAAATGACTGTCAATACAACAAAAAATCAGAAATATTTTTATATATAAATATAATGGTGAAACTATTCTATTTATAATACTCAAAGAAAAATAAAATATCAAAAAGTAGGTTTAACAAGAAAATTACCAGACCTATGTAAAAAAATGTCAGTATTATGGAACATAAAAAAAAGAAATTTGTCTTAAAATTAATTAATATTGATTGAAAAATTATTGGAAGTATTGGCCAATTGCTCTTAATATTTTATATTTTTGTATGTTAGTTATGATTTGGGGGTAGGAAATCTCCTAACAGTATGCATGTAGTAAAAACAAGTGAAATAACAACAAAAACAAAACCAGCCATATAAAAATGTACAGCAATATAAAATATAAAATCTTACAGTTTTCTTCGACTGAAAATCCACAATAAATAATGAAATTCACTTTAGCTCTCTATATAATATCTGCTGTTTGTCAAATTTTGGAAGACAGTTTACTTGTGTGGCTTTTGAGTAGAATTTAACTTTAAAATAGCATCTGATTAAGTAACATTTTATTTGCAGCATTTCCATTTATACTTCAGGTGAATCCTTGATCTCATGACAGTGCTAAGTAGGGGTATGTGATTTAAAAGATCTTATTTCCCAACAGTTTCAGTATATGTAACTAGGCAGAGAATAATGTGTGATCTTCTTAGAAATGATAGGCTGTTTATATGTCTTTATATGTGGGCAGTGTTTCTACAGATTTTGTTGTCATCTAAAAATAAAATACTTGAAAATTCAGTTCTTCTTATGCTTATAAACTAAGTTTGTACTTTTTTCAAGAAATGTAACAAAAAAATGAGGCTATGACTTTTTGAAATCCAAGTAAGTTGAACTGTGGTATACTTGGACAAGGTAAATATTCTTGGAATCTAATTATAATTGAGACATCACTCTGAATTAATCCAATGCAGGATGTAATCAAACAAATTCAACCCAGAGGAAATCCTATCTTATTGTTGAATAATAGATTCTAAGTAGTAAAACAATTTAAAATGATAACAATTGTTACTCTAAATATTTGTTTTATGGTAATTATCCATCTATCTACCTTTTTATAATCCACATATTATTTATGTTTTCTTTCTTAATAGATGCATTCAATGACAGCAGGAAAAGCACTGAATAAAGTTTGTCAACATAATAAATATCTTATTGTTGAGCATGACAATACAATATATGTAAAATTTGCAGTAACAGTGGAACAGTGACATTCTTTTTTTTTTTTTTTAATTTTATTTATTTGACAGAGAGAGAGAGGGAAAGTGAGAGAGGGAATACAAGCTGAGGGAGTTGGAGAGGGAGAAGCAGGCTTCCCGCTGAGCAGAGAGCTCAATGTGGGGCTCAATCCCAGGACCTGGGATCATGACCCAAGCCTAAGGCAGATGCTTAATGACTGAGCCACCCAGGCCCCCCCTTGAATAGTGACATTCTAAATTATGTATTATTCTGACCTAACTTGTATGGATTTATTAGGATGTTCGTAAGAAATCAATATACTCTGCTGGTTATTTTTGGTAGCAAACTCTTTTTCTAAACAAGCTATTTTAATATAATAACTGACTACTCAACAGGTTTAGGCAGAACATAGCACAATGAAGTTTAGATTGGGTATCAAAAGATCACACTGAATTCACTTAATGAATAAGAAAGGAGAAAAAGAGGAACAGAAAATTAAGACAGGATAACATAAAAAATCAGAACCAAAATGGCAGAAGAAATCAACCATATCAATAATAAAATCAAATGTGAATAGATTAAATAACATAATGAAATGGCAGAGATTATAAAACTGGATTGAAAAATCAACAAAAAATTAGATCTAACTCTATACCTGCAGGACCTTTACAGGTTATCACTTTAGATTCAATTCAAACATACAGAGAGGCTAAAAGTAAACTGATGGGAAAAAATATATACCTGCAAACAGCAACCATAAGAAAGCTAAATGAGATGATACCAGTAATAGATAGAATGGAATTTAGGGTAAAAATATTACTCCAGTAAAAAGGGATATTTTATAATGATAAAATGGTCAATAAATTAGGAAGATAAAATAATTATAAACAAATGGACCTAAAAATGTAAACTCCAAAATACATAGAATGGTAGCTGATGTAATTGAGGGAAGAAAGTGATAACAATAATTGCTGAGATGGCAATACTCTACTTTTAAGCATGAATAGAGCCACTGGGTTGAAGATCAACAAGGAAATAGAATATTTAAACATCAGTACAAACTAAACTGCTAAGAGTACAGTAAGAGTTAAGCAATTGGAGGGGACAAGATCAAACAAAAAAATCAACAGCATTTCTACAGGCTAGCAATGAACCTTAAATTAAATAAAAATAATTCCATTTTGAAACAAATGAAATTAAAACAACTTCCATAAATTAAAACAATTTCATTTAAAGTAGCATAAAAAGGAATAAAATGCCTAAGAACAACATTAACCAAAAAAGTACAAAACTTCTACTCTGAAACCTAAACAATATCATTGAAAAATATTTTAAGAGACCTAAATAAATGGAAAGATATCCTAAAAGATATTCTCAAAGATATTGATGGGAACACTTTAATATTGTTAAAATGATAATATTTCTCAAGAAAATCTACAGACTCAATTTAAGCCCTATCAAAATCTCATCTAATTTTTTAAAGAAATTGACAAGTTGATCCTAAAATTCTTATGGAAGAATAAGGGACAAATAATAGTCAAAATAATATTTAAAAAGAAGCACAAAATTAGAAGACTCAAAAATCTTGATTTCAAATTTACTACAGATCTATAATTATTGAGATAGTAAAATTCTAACATAAGGATAAAAATATAAATTAGTGAAGTAGAATTTGGAATCTGAAAATAAGCTCTCATATTTATTGGTTAATTGACAAGAGTGTCACAGCAATTCAATAGGAAAAGAATATTTTCAGCAAATAGTACAGGGACATCTGTACAGGGACAGATAATATTCTCTGTGCCTATAATTCTTTACCCCATAATGAAAAATTATTGGAAATGTGTCATAGACATAATGTAACAGTCAAATTTACAACTTTTAAAAGAAAGATAGGAGTATATCTTCATGACCTTTGGTTAGAAAATTTCTTAGATATGAGAAGTAACCAAAAGCAAAAGCAACAAAAGAAAAAAATACATAAATTTTTGCTTCACTGGACAATATCAAGAAAAGGAAAGGGTAACCCACAGAATGGGAGAAAATATTTGCTAATAATATACCTGATAAAAGACCAGTATCCAGAATATATCAAAATCTCTTACAACTCAACAAAAAAAGACATATAAGCCATCTACAAAATGATTACTAGATAAAAAGAAACATTTCTCCAGGGAAATGAACAAATGGCCAGTAAGCACATGAAAAAACATTCAGAATCATAAGTATTAAAAAAAATGAAAATCAAAACTGCAATGAGATATCACTTCACACACACTAATATGGCGACAATCAAAAACACATTTATTAGCAACTGTTGGTGAGGACATGGAAAAATTTCAACCTTGTACTTTGTCAGTAGGACTGAAAAATGGTGCAGCCATTTTGGAAAACAGTCTGGCATGACCTCAAGTGATTAAATGTAGACTCCAGTTTCACTCCCAGGTATATTTGCAAGAGAAATAAAAAACCTATGTCTATACAAATACTTGTATATGAATATCAGAGAAACATTATTATAATAGCTAAATAACAGAAATGATCCAAATTTCCATCAACATGTGAACAGATAAAATATGGCATATACATAAAATTAAATATTATTCAGCAAAATAAAAGGAACGAAGTGATGATACATGTTACAACATGGATGAAACTTGAAGGAAAAGAGGCTAAACCCAAAAGGCCACACACTGTATAATTCCACTTCTACAAAATGTCCAGGAGATGTAAATATAGAGAGACAGAGAGTAGATTTGTGGTTGCCTGGACCTGAAGAGGTGTGGTAGGGATGGGTCAGAGCAAATGGGAAGTGACTGCCGATGAGTATAGGGTTCCTTTTAAGAATGGAATAAAAGTGTTCTGCCATTAACTGCAGGGATGCCTGTAGAACTTTGTGAATACTAAAATGCACTGATTTGTAGAATTTAAATGGATGAGTTGTATATCCTGAATTTTATTTCAATGAAGCGGTTACAAAACAAAACAAAAGACTGCAATAGTCAAATGAAATTCTCTTGAATCCATCCCCATCTGAATTTTCTAGCTCTGTTTCCTGGGACTCTTAGTCATAGAATTCAGTCCTGACAAATTTGTGTTTTTCTCACTGTTATTTTGTTAAGGCTGGAAGGCCCCTGCCTTTATTTTCACAGTCAAACCCTACAAAGACTCACAGCCTTTCCTGATCTTCACATCTAGGCTTCTCATTTCTGAACTCCCACATACCTCTATCCCCTTCCCCCACTTATAATGTACTCACTGTCTACATTCCAAAATACATATATGATAACCTATTTGGAATCTCTCCAAATTTCTAAAGCACAGGATTTGAGTTAGTGTTCCCATTGTTAGCATAGTGCCAGGCATCTTGCAACATTTCAACTAATTTGTGTGGTGTGAATGAGCTGATATTTCGATTAACAGATCCAATGACTCTAAACAAGAATGGGTGAGGCACAAGGCTTCCTATCATACACATGATCCCAGGATGATCTGCCGAGCTGGCATCTACCCTCACGCACAGTATCTAATTCATTCTGTTAGCCAGACATATACGTAGAGCTCCCCTACCAAGCAGAAGTCTCACGCTGGGCCCCCATATCATCCATTAAATAGACTAGTCCACAGATAGTTGCCTGAGATGGAGAAACCCATCCCATTGAATAGATTCCAGTATAGTTCTATAGTGGAGTACAGTTACATGTTATCTAAGACCATATTGATTAGATTCATCTTTATATCATTAGTAATTAGAACTATGTTATATACATAGCACCCCTTTAGCAATTATTTCCTGAATGAATAAATAAAGTATACAAGGCAACATGGGTACAAGGTATTTCCCTACCCATGGTGGCTTTTATCAGAAACAGTGTTCAACAAGGATTCTTTATTGACAACAGTTCATGTGATGTGGTGTATAATTTCTTGTGAGCTCCTCTTGATTATTCCTATCAATGTGACTAGATGTGAACTGCATATATAGGTAATTTATAAGTCTTATTTTGAGATGAGAGAAGGTGTCTGACTTACCCTGACTTAAATTAATGAAGGAAGTTATTAGACCAGGAAACACACAAAATATCCAAATGTTTTTTGGTGACCAACAGCCAGGGGTTTTTGCTTGTTTGTTCGTTTTGTGTGTGTGTTTCTTGTGTTTTACTATTTTTTGTTTTAAAAATATATTCTGTTACTTTCTACTTAAGTGATTTTCACTTAACACTTACTGATTGTTCAACTAATTTGTTAACCTTTTTTTGAGTAAGATTCAAGGAGATATATTTAAAGATCACTATAAAAAAGTAATATTTATTAATGGTCAGTTTTATAGGAATAATATGATTATTGCTCCACTCTCTTGAGATAATATACTTAAAAAATATTTTATTTATTTATTTGACAGAGAGAAACACAGCTAGAGAGGGAATACAAACAGGGAACATGAGAGAGGGAGAAGCAGGCTTCCTGCTGAGCAAGGAGCCCAGTGCAGGCCTCCATCCTAGGACTCCGGGATCATGACCTGAGCTGAAGGCAGATGCTTAACAACTGAGCCACCCACGTGCCCCGATATACTTTCTTTTTAATGATAAAAATGACAAATTAAATATTTTCCGTTCTTTTTTTTTTTTTTAAAGATTTTATTTATTTATTTGACAGAGAGAAACACAGCGAGAGGGAACACAAGCAGGGGGAGTGAGAGAGGGAGAAGCAGGCTTCCCGCCGAGCAGGCAGCCCGATGTGGGGCTCAATCCTGGGTCTCCGGGATCATGACCTGAGCCGAAGGCAGTCACTTAACCAGTTGAGCCACCCACATGCCCCTAGATTTTCTGTTCTTATTTAGAGTACTAAAATGGCATTCATCCTCAGTTCTCTAAAAAGAGATATTATAAAATAACCATCATATAATAATTTAATATTTACAAATTAATGCAAGCTATAAAAACTAGTCTTTCATATTCTTGTGCTCTTTCTCTTGTTAGAAATGATGTAATTTTCTCATGAAAGTGGAATGACCTAAGACTTCATGTAAATATTTTCGAAGAGAGAGTATCTGCTCAGTCTATGTATTCATAGCTGAGGAAATATGCTTTCTAATCTGCAGATGGCAAGGAATACACATTTTGCTTTTGCAGGTTGGCTCATGCTCCCTTGACATATTCCATTCAATTTTATCCTGTATTTTTGAGAAGATGAGTACAATTTACTTTGAGATACAGCAAGTCTCTCTATATGGCCATCATAAGTGACAAAGTTAAAAATAAATTTTAGGTTGGACCATAATTTCTATTTACATGAGTATGTATCTGTCAAATAGAAGACACTATGCTAGTTACTAATTATCAATATTCTATGTGAAGATGATATTTAATAAACATGTGACAGATTAATAGATACATGGCTGGACAGATATATAAGTAATAGTTTTTTTTTAAATCCCCTTTTAATTAATCAGCACTAAAAAACTGAAACAAAATAATTTTATTTCTATAGTTCATCTTCTCACTAAAAACCACACTCCACTAAGACCCTAAACTTGCTATCTTTCCCTTTAGAGAAACTAAAAACAATAAGGTAACATACCTTCTTAAACCACTTGGAAAATAATATTTTTTAAAGAATTTTTGTTTTGGGTAAAATATACATTGGTTTGCCTTCCTTAGAAGAGAGAGCAATGGATAAAGCAGGTACTGCTCCTGAGTTTCTAGCTATAATATGTTCCTCAATAATCTCAAAGCAATTTAGATACCATCACAAAGTTTGTAATTTTCTTCCAGAAATGAGAATGGTTTGCCCACCTCCCACTCACCAACCCCTCACTACAGGACCTTATTTAGTTAATTCTTTTTTTTCCATCAGCAACAGCAAGACTCTTTTATCTCCAGATAGTTACTACTTCCTATCTTGCCTGTAGATGGGAACAGTAAAGCTGATATGAATCTCTAACACATGTAAGCCTCCATCACCTCAAATTCAGGACTTCCAAAGATCCAATCTGAATTCCCATCAATGAGAAAACCAACTGTTTGTTAAGCAAGTCACACATTTCAAATGATACATGCTCACCAACCTGTCTACAGTATCACCTGTTTTATTTTCTATCTCCATTTCAAACTTTTTTGGGCAAAACCACTAGGGAAATATATTTCAATGACAACATATGATAATGCTGCTCTCTGCAGTCCATCTCATTACAGAAGCCTTGTCTTTCTAAAATGAAAAATGGATTTACAGCTCTCGAATCATTTCTGCCACACACCTATCAGCAAAACATCATTTGGGTAGCTTCAGGTAAATTTAATTTTCTTTAACTGCTCTATGAAGAACGAGTCACTCTTAAGCAAATGATGCAACTTTCAAAGTTTGGTTTTTTTTTGGGGGGGGGATGTAATATAAGTGCCCCATGACTCTGTATGTGTGTGTGTGTGTGTGTGTGTGTGTGTGTGTGTGTGTGTTAAACAATGGAGCAGGTATCATCTGACATTTTCAAATATCTTAAAAGTCACTTCACTGTGTGATTCACATTAAAAACATCAAGAGGTGTTCTAGTATATTTCCCTGTCTTTACTCAGGACTATATTTAAACCAACATAGGAAACAGTTATTTCTATTGTCAAAGAAAAAACTTCGCTGGTTGTAGTTAAAGACACAAGGAAGACTTTACTCAAGACTACTGAAACTGGGACTTAAGACTACTGCGTGATGGGAGAGAGATTGGATTGAAAGACCTGAGACAAAAGGTGGAGAGATTTTAAGTCCTGGAATTAGCTAGTGAAAGAGTACTGGAGGACTTTAGGTGGCAGGCTGGGCAATGTCATTGGGTCATCTGTGTTTGCTAATTGGCACTTATCTAAGTTAGGCTCCTACCCTCCCACATAGACTGGGAGACAGGGCACTGTCTGTCTTGATGATTACATTTCCAAGGGATGGCCTCCAGGTCCTTGAGAAAGACAAGCCTCTCTTACTGAAACTGACAAGATCTTGGAGGGAAAATCAAAACTTCAAAGAGAGAGAAAAAATTTACAATGGCAAGTTTCCAAAGTAAATGCTCTAGGACAATGGGGTCAGGGACTTATGGTCAGGAAGGAAACTATTTAAAGCTTAGTCAAGCTAAGGGAACCTTAAGGCAGTCTTGGTCACTGTTCTTTATGAAATATTATGTAGTCCTTTGTACAGTGACTTTACCCATCACTTACAAGATTATAATTTTCCCCCTCATCTTTGTATTGAGTTTTTTTCCACAAAAGTTTGGAAAGATGGAGTGGACATTTGGAGTAAAATAAACGTACCAGTTAATAATGTGTACAACTGAACAGATCTTAGCATTTTCAATAGATTCTTAGTGCCTAAAAATGCTATGTCCTAAAAAAATCTTGCTAAGAATTCCTTTAAATATAGTTTAGAGAGGACATTTTTATTGTAGACCTACAGAATTAATAAAATGTACGTGTTTGAATTCAATATTGTTCAATATTTATTTACTCAATTCTTCAATAGTAACAATATGGTAACTACAATTTCAAAAAATTGTTCCCCAATAATTTGCATCCTTCACTTAATAAAAGGACTTTGATTATGTAATACGGTATGAAATGTGCCCAACATAAGCCCTAAGTGTGTTCTCCCATCTCCTTTTTCCATTATTTTCTGTGTAAGAAATGAAAGATTGCATATATGAATTTTTAAGACATGTACACTGCTACAGAGTCTATCTTTGCCGTTACAGAACAATAAAATACAGTCAAGTATTTCATTGGCTACATACTACATATCTGATGTATACTGAATATTTGAGGGTGAGAAATCATCATCTATTGACTCTGTGTAAGAAATCAGATAGAAAGTAACATTTATTGCTGTATATGGTACTCTACATCAAACATTTTGAAGTTTCATTTATCTTATTTCAAGCCTTTTAAAAATCCTATAAAGTAGATCTTTTTTTTCCCTTTAATTGTATAAAAATTGTAACTATACAGTCTATTTGGTTAATTTAACCAACTGATTATTTTCTGCTTTCACAGTCTGATTACAATATAAAACCTGATTCAAACTACCTAACCATTTGTGAATTTTAAGAAATGAAGACATTTGGCTAAAGAACACATGTTGAGTATATGTTACAGGTTATTATTATATTATTATTATTCCCAAGTTTTTTGTTTTTGTTTTTGTTTTTGTATATTCTAGAGGCAGGTGCAATCTAACCGTTTGCTCTGTGACTTGTCATACATTTGGTGGAAGAGTTTGTATCTCCATGACATTGTTAGGCTTATACAAGTGACTGATTTTAGATTACAAAATGTGAGTGGGTCTGACAGGTGCCACATCTGAACAGGGGCTTTTAAAGCCATTATGCTTTTTACCAGGCCACTTATTCATTTCTCTTTGCTATAAGAATATTATGTTCTAGGGACATCTGGGTGGCTCAGTTGGTAAGCATCTGTCTTCAGCTCAGGTCATGATCCCAAGGTCCTGGGATTGAGTCCCACACTGGGCTCCTTGCTCAGCTGGGTGCCGGCTTCTGCCTCTGTCTGCTGTTCTCCTTATTTGTACTCGCTGTGTTGATCTATCTCTCTCTGACAAATAAATAAATAAAATCTTAAAAAAAAGAATATTATGGGGACGCCTGGGTGGCTCAGTTGGTTAAGCGACTGCCTTCGGCTCAGGTCATGATCCCGGAGACCCGGGATCGAGTCCCACATCGGGCTCCCTGCTCGGCGGGAAGCCTGCTTCTCCCTCTCTCACTCCCCCTGCTTGTGTTCCCTCTCTCGCTGTGTTTCTCGCTGTCAAATAAATAAAATCTTTATTAAAAAAAAAA